>CM036542.1:5415000-5655000 GCA_020745685.1 Tautogolabrus adspersus
CACCATGGCACCAAGATCACCTGTAAGGTGGGCTTCACAGGTGGAACAACTGCAGAGAAGACGATGACTCTCAATGTGACCTGTGAGTAACACAAACTTTACATTGATCTCTCATGTCATTTTTACTTTGCAAAACGTTAAATATGCTGAAATAGCCGAGCTAAGAAGTCCTGAAACTCATTTGAGAACATCTTAAGTCGCTCAACTTAAATAGGGATGTGAAACCTTGAGCTTTATCGAGCACTTAGTGTACTAGCTAGTCTTTAACTTTTGAACTTACTACAAAGTAAGGAGCTTTTAGTAATGCTTAAAATGGTGTGTTTTGATAGAGATCCAAGCTCCACCTCGTTTAGTACGGTCCCAGAATGTGTTCATTGAAGCATCCATTTCTTCTTATCAGTAAGAAATATTAAAGTCCATGTCTTCTATATTGTGTAAAGTAATCAGGCTTATTTATGAATGTTGACATATTTCCACAGATGTAAAAAACCTGATAATGTGGAAATTAAATTGTTAGAATGAATTCATTTAATTCTCACCTGCAGTGTTTGGCTGCATCTCTTATTAAATGTTGAGTTTACACAACGGACCGACCTCTGATTCACATCGTCTGACAGCTAACATTCAAAAGTGTACATCAGTACTGAGAAACATCTGATCTAAATGTGAAAATATTTCAGATATTTCATATTTCTCTAAAGTGAATGTATTGTCCTGTTTGCCATCACTCTGCACCTTCACTATCAGAGGGCGTTCTCAAGTCTAATGTCTGTATTTGATTTCACTGCTTTTGATATGGGCTTTTCTTTTATTCAGTCGAGCCACGTCTGGAGAAATACAGAACTGTTTTGTTAGACAGACAAAACCGTTCCCCTTTTTAAAAAAATTCTAATTCTTTGCCGACATTCTTGTCTTGCAGATCTAAAGACACCTGTCATTGTGGGAAAGACAACGGTTAAAGAGGGAGACTCTTTAAATCTGACCTGCACTGTTGACAGCTTCCCTCCGTCTGTTATCACATGGACTAAACTTGGCTCAAACAAAAGCTTGAACAATCACACTGTAACGGCAGAACTCATCATCCGTAACATGACAACAGAAAATACTGGAAAGTACACATGTTCTGCAACAAACCTGAACAAAACTGAGTCTACACGGACTGAAGTACATCTGGGGCGTAAGTGGTCTCCTTTAAATGAATGTGTTTGATCATATCAGCTTCCTGTTTATTCACTGTGATATTGACATACTTCTTGTGTGTTTGCAGTGTCACCAAGGATCTTAAACAGCTCTGCATGTGTCGTTCAGTCAGAGGTCCTGACCTGTGTGTGCATCAGTGAGGGGTTTCCTTTACCCACCATCGAATGGCCTCTGCTGGAGAACCACACCCAGTACTGTCTCACGACTAACAAGTCAAAGCACACAGTCAACAGCAACATTACTGTATCCGTTAAAGATCACAACTACACCACTGTTATGTGTGTCAGCAACAATGCCTTTGGAAAGAAAGAAGAAACGCTCAAAGTCATCACAGGAAATGTGACGGTAAATGTGTCAGAGCCGGAGGGTAAGTCCTAAGAAACCAAGTACCCACTGCAAAATTAGGTATTTGAAATGTCAATGCCTATTTCTTCATGTTTTTTCCAATAAGAAGCCCCAGTGATTAAACCCTTTGATTTATTTGTATGTGTTTCTTTTAGTTACAGATCATCTCATGAAGCTGTTACTACTCATCAAACAGCCTCAGGTCATGATTGCCTTTTTAATAGGCGTGCTTCTTACAGCGACCATCTGCTGCCTGGTCAGAACATGCCACAGGTACACCTCGATTTCGGCTTCCCTTACACATATGTGCTTTTTAAACATCCATGCATTGATTTTAGTCATCTCTTGTTTTTATTTTTTCAATTATATATTTTTGACTTCAGCATTTTGTGAATTCTGCATTATTATTTTTTTTAACATCATGCTCAGTTATAAATGACCACAGCGATGGTTTTGCATGCTTCATCCATTTTACAGAACATCATACATACGAGACATCGAAGCTTCTGTGAGGAGATTTTAGTCTGTCATGAGAAAACAGTCAAGATTCACAGTGAGGGGATATGTTTGACTATTTAAAAAATAGGATGAGATAAGTTTTGATAAAACAATACTTTACAGGACAAATCAGCAAATAGATTTAAGGTACAGGGGGTGCCAAAATCCACTCAAACACAAAAGCTTTAAAGGGGACATATTATACCCCTTTTCCACATTTTCAAACAGTCCCCTGTGGTCTAAATGAAACATCTGTGCTGTGCTTTGGTCAAAATATAACATGAATCAAGCACCAGAGGAGGTTTGTGACCCTGTAGAAACCAGCTCTCTCAGAACGCTCTGTTTTGGTGTGTGTGTCTCTTTAAATGCAATGACCCCCCCCTGAGTTTTCCCGGTAGACATCACTCCTCTGTAGCGAGAATAAAAATGGCGGACCTGTGCAAAAGTTTTGCTCAAGGCTGGGGGTGGAGTCGATGGGTGTGTCACTGCAGTGATACTGCTTAGCCTCTGTGTAATATAAATAATCCACGTGGCTGGTAAGCAGGAAAAAACATTCAAAAGCTCATGAATCCTGGAATGAAATATTTAAAATTACACTTACAGTCCTTTTCAAAATCTGTTTTTATGGTATCTTGTTTTGTTATTCAGAAGTCCTTGATTGTTTTTGATTATATTTTCTGCCTCAGGAAAAAACCCAGGAGATCTGGAAACATGGCTTTGGACAATCTGGAGATGGCGACCACACACGCTGACTCACTGGTAGGTGACTCACACTATGAATTTGTTTTTGGTCAATTGTTCTAATGATGTGACAAATATTATACCATATGCTACAGACATTAGACTTTCGGAAATTGAAAGTATCCCATTGCAGGGTGAACAGCTTTGAAATGTTTAAGATTAAATGTAAGGAGAAAATAAATTATATCTTACAAAGAATCCCAGATGAGCTTTAAATTCCCTCTTTCTGTTTTTAAGAAATCTGAAGTCAATCATCAATTTATTCATAAAGCACATTTAAAAACAGCAACAGCTGACCAAAGTGCTGTACATGGAAACTCACACACACATGCACACACCAAATACTAACCATAAAGACAACAACATTACATTTGATAGAAAAAGAAGCAACCTAATTAAAAGTATGTTTAGAGGTGGGACTGAAAAGATTCCAGAGAGGGGGGCAGACCTGACTAAAGGAGGAAGGCTGTCCCACAACCGAGCGGCCTTGACTGCAAAGACTCGGTCGCCTCGGAGTTAAAAATGTTTATTTGACTAAGAGATGTTGTGCATAGCTAACATTTTTAATGTTTTTGTTGTCAATCAGTATTTAGTTGTATAAGGCCACTTTATAACAAATGTAATCTCAAGACACTTAACAAATAGAGCAGGTCTACACCATATTCTCCACCATGAGCACAGCACTAAGCAACTTTAGGAAAGTTACAGTGGTGAAGAGAATCTGCCTTTAAAGAGGCAGAAACTTCGAGCAGGACAAGACTCATGTTGACCAGCCTTCTGTCAAAACTGTGTCAGTTCACAAATAAAACAGTTTCTCCTTTGTCTGACAGATGGCTGCTGGTCAAGCATTGGAAAATGACCAAGACGGAGCTAACGTAGGAGCTGTTGGTGGCGTTGAACCAAGGGAGGTGGAATACTCTGATATTAACATCTCCTTGTTGGAAAGGCGTCTCAAGAGGGCCGAGGGCGTTCAAGACTCCACAGAATCAGAGTATGCTGAAATTAAGAAAGACAAAAAAGAAGAGAGACAGGACAATGATGACCAGAATGACGAAATATTGGAGGACAATGAAAAAGAGGAGGCGATGATAGGAGAGGAGGGAAAAGATAGTGTCCCAGGAAAGGAGGAGGGGGACGATATGGCATTGTATTCAAATTTGAAAGATGTAATGGGGGAGATATGAGGACTGTAACCTCTTGGAGTCACTTGAAGGTGCATGGTTTTCTAGATTGATTAGTGAAGCATAAAAAAACCTCAGATTTTACATAGACAGATGTAAGTGTGTGGTTTGTTTTGAACATAAAAAATATTGATTTAAAGGGCAGGGGGTTGGGACAAAGACGAAGGTAGATCTGGTTGATTTGAGCTCTTACAAAGACATGTTTAAAACATCTACATGCTTGAGAACACCAGGTGATACCTTTTATATTAAAGTACAAAGATGTCCAAATGAAGCTGACCACTAGATGAACGTGGGACGCCACAGACATAAGGACATTTTTAATTGGTTTTCAATATTATAGTCCTCTGAACGCACACACTAGACAACTCGGCCAGACCGGGAGACCCCAAACCTGCCGTTTGTAGTAAAGATTTCACATACACGAGATCTCAGAGAAACTCGAGTGATCAAACGTGACTTCAGAAGAAAAACAATATGGAGGACATTCAACATTGTTGGCTTGCTCTCCTGCTGTGTGTTCTGTTTTCCAGAAAATACAGAAAACGAGAAAAAACTATACAGATGAATTCCTGGCTGAGAAGGCGGATTATATGCCACTTCATACAGTTTGCAGCGTGAGCTGAGAGTGAGTTGTCAGAGTACAGCAAATCTGGTTGGTGTCGCTTCCAAGTCTGCTCGCTCTTATTGGCTGCTCCGGTTATTCTCTCGGAGGCAGTCCGACCAGGAATCAAAGGTCGCTCAGGCTCTGACCCGATCGGGAGCAGTTAAATAAACGTAGTGACGCCACAAACCTTTTGGAGTCTTTGGACAAAAAAATTGGAAATGACAAGCCTCAAATCAGGCCCCAAATCGTGTGTGGCAAGCTTAAGTTCTTTTTGTTTTTTGCTTTTCAGAAGAATTTTTGAGTAAATCAGCTTTGATGTCTTATTCAGAAGTTTATATTTTACATATCAGAATACATCTTTATGTGGCTGTTTAACTTTGAGTGTTCACATTTCATATGACCATTTTAATTTCTTAAATAATTGCAGCTGAATTTCTTTAGTAGTTTTTTATTGCCTTACACATTGTTTGTATAGAGAGTTTTTTTTGTGACTTGCTTGTGATAATGTGGTTGGTCTGTGTTTTATTTGTTGTTGTTTTTTAAGGTTTTTGTATAATCTGCTTTCTGTAGAGTCGTGTCAGGCACTTATTAATATTAGTTAAGAAAATAACTTTACATAAAATATTAAAATTATCAAAACATTGAAGTTTTTGTTGTAATTTTTTCAGGATGACCGTGTTGGCATTAAGGTTTTTTTGTGAGCCATTGTGTACACACCACTTCTGTATGGAAACAACACATTTGTATTAAAAGGTCAGTTTCCCCAGGTCAGTCTTGGATAATTTAGATATAAGTAATAGATTACTTTCTTTCTTAAATATTTAACAGGACACTACCTATTTATTGAGCAGGGAGTCTGCAGAGAAACACTTTGTCATTGTAAGCAGAGAAACGTTCTCAATCTCTATCCTTGTTAACACGTGCACAAAACTCCTAAAAGTTTAATCTGCATGTAATGAAAAGGCTGAATTATTTTTTGTTATCCTTTTGTGATTCTATCAAACTAGATATGCTATTGATAGAAAGGCAAATATCGTCATAGCATCTTAAAGTGGACTCTGTTGCTTCATCCGTCACTATTTTTATGTCATGTAAAAGAGGCAAGTCAGGAGACCCCCTGCCCCCCCTCCAGTCTGACAGGGATACTTTCCCGCTTTTTTGGAGCATGTGTGAACGACCAGATCAGGACAGTTTCAGGGACAGTCCTGCTGAAATTCTCATGACTTTTCATGAGTGCATATTTGACACAGCAGTGTGTGCTCAGCACAGTGACTGAGATAATGGCAGTGTATTAACTGAAGTCAGTAGTTGAGCGGTGCAACAGGAAGATATCTGAGACTAAAAAAGTCATCTATGCCTTACAAGGAAATACAAGAATAAATCCTTGGCGTGTTCTCAGAACAGTAAAAAACAGTCAGACAAAGAAGTGCTTTCTCAGAGTGCGACGCTAAAACGGTGAAACAATATAAATGCAACACTTCATGTACTGTTTAATCATGACGGTATTAAATGCACTCATCTGTGACAAAATACGACACGTGACAATTAGAGGACGATCAGAAGTCAACAGGCACTACAGAATATTTGACAGTCACAGCAGTGTACACTTCATAGTATGTTTTATAGTGTACTGTTGGGGGGATGGAAAGAAACCATGTTGGACCAGAATAAATAAACACTTTTAACTTACCAACAACAAACACAATGACACAAAGAACATACAACATTGGCTGGTTGATTTGTTACTCAACTACCAAACTTCCCCTTTCATAATATTTTGCATCTGTAAGTCATGGTTTGGTACGAACAACAAATCACAAAGTATTCTCCTCAATCAAATAGTTTCCATAAAGGATATATGGTTCACTGCATAATACTGCGGGGAATGCAATTGTGGCTCGTTTTTAAAGAAATGCAACAACACCCTGCATGACGGTTTTTGCACAAAGAAGGAAAAAGGAAGAAAGAAGTGAGAGGAAGAGTCTGTTAAGAGCCGAGTGACTCTGCAGACAGTGGAGAGAGGAGAGCAGAGGAAACAGACAAACAGGTACCACGCATCATTTCACTTATTTAATGAACACGTTTGACTTATAGCTGGAAATGGTTGCTGTTTTGAGTTTCTTAAGTAATATAAAAAAGGTCCAGGTTGGTCAAAAAATAGCCTTTTCTGAGAATCATAGGTGTAGTAGGTGTAGCCGGCTTCATAATGGGGTTTAGGTTGAAAATTAGATCATTAAATATGTCTGAGGTTCTGTTTGTCACAGTGAGGGATCAGTACTTCAGTGGGCACAGAGCAGGATATGTGCAGTAATGACAGAAATGTATCACACCAGAGCAGCTGTTTAGATGTTTTAAGTGTTATAGTCTGTATTAGTTTATGTCTGCCAGACTTCACAAAGTTCTCCACATATAAGTAACAGAATAGCTGCACTCGTGGGACATTGGTGGCCAAAGTTTAAAAAACAAAGCAACTATGGAGTAACTAAATGTGCAACATCCTGTTTTAAGATCTGTGTACTAAACTGTGGAACAACTAAGTATCAGTTTCATCAGCTGAATTTCCTACAAGTTTCACTGTAGCTTTACTTTGAAACTTGTCCCGTGGAGAAGAATCATCAATTAGCATTTTTATTTACATTCAGATCGCCTTTTCTGTTCTGTCTGAGGCGCTTCCGCTTGATAATATTTGTTCTTACAGTTAACAATGATTTATTGTAACAAAGTAAACTAACGGCCTTAGAACAGCAAACATGGAGTGTGTCCGTCAGTAAGGTCAGTAGTGTGGATGTGTGGCATAAATGAAGTGTGGGGGGTTGTGAAGCAAAGTGTAACAGTGTCCAAAATGTGCAAATGATGATCAATGGGAGTTCATGTGGCATGAGAGAGAGAGAGAGATCCATCCTGAGGTCGGGCTTTTATGCCCTTAGAGCAACAGGCCCAGGTGCTCTAAATTGGACCAGCCAAATCACCTAGGAATAGGGAGATAGACCCAATTAGTAATAGCCTGGTTATTAATCCAAGGCAGTGACCGTCACATACTGCATCTAATAAAGTAATTCTTAGTTTAATCTTTATGTAAGGGCCCCTCTTAATTTATGAATGAAAAGATGGACAAAGGACCTGAATATTGCAAAGACCAGAGAGACGTATCGTGCAGACTGAGTTTCCCTCTTGAGCCCAAACTGGAGCCTCTGGGGAGAGTGGTAGGCAAATGTTTTCACACGAAGCATAGTGAAAATGTAACTTCCTGTATTAGTGTCTATGCTGTCAGCTACTGTATAAGGCTTTTTCTTGTCCACTTCAGTTACTACCAAACTTCCTGTTTTTAGGGGTTTTAAAGTTCATCAAAAAGATTTTGGACATCTTCTTTCTCAATCAACCAAAATAGGATGTTTCTCCTCATCTGGGTGATTCTGCTCTTCACTGTGGAAAGAAACAATGCTAACGAAGGTATGGAGTGAAACTATAATGCCGTCTTGTTTGTGCTACTTTTTATTTTCTTACGCAGCTGAAGAATCTTTTACCTTTTGTAAGCTCGGCTAATTAAAATATCTTTCTTGCTCATAAATAGCATGACTCTTAAAATGTTTGATATGTGTAACGTTTTGAAGGAATTTATCATTTAATATGTGATCATTTTACACTGTATTTACTGTCTGTGGTTGTATTCAAAGAGGAACAAGACAAAGAAGACGAAGTGACATGGCTTAATTCATATCAGCCGCATGCATCAGGAAACAGTTGATAAAACCATGCGTCAAATAGCCTTGTTTGACCTCACAGGGTTAAGCAACATTTCAGTACATGTTGTCATTCTGTCAGTACTAGAAGTCCCGATGTATAACCAATGTCTATACATCTTACTTTTTTAAAATCTTCCTTTTCTCCTGTTTTTATTTTCAGTTGCATCTCCTGTACAGACCCAAGACATAACAGCAGAGGCCGGACTCTGTGTTGTGATACCCTGTAACTTTTCTGCTGATCGAGGCTTCACTTTGGAAAGTGCAGTTTGGTACAAATGTGAAGAAAATAACTGCACTGATTCTGATATAATACTCCGCTTGAATAACACCGGCCAAAACACTCAGTCTAAGTTGGCGGGGCGAGTGTCACTTCTAGAGCCTGTTCTGAGTCGGAGGAGCTGCAGCATCGTCATCAATGACCTCAACAAGTCAGACTCTGGGTCGTATCAGCTCAGAGTCCTGAATGGAACAAGAAACGGATCCACTTCTCACAGAGCAAATATCAGTGTCAAAGGTAAGAAGAAGAATATGTCATATGCTCTATGTTCACTGAGGATTTCTCTCTATTGTTGTTGAAATAGTGTTTGGCTTATATCAGCTTCTATTGGAGTGGAAAGGTCAACAACACTAAAAAGCAAGAAAGCAAAACGTCTCTGTCCCTACAAGGCAGTTTGTTCTACAAATAGCAAATGCATCAAACACCAACACAGTGAAAAATCCCTATCGCCTACACTGTCAAACTAAGTCACAGGAGAAAGAGAATGACAAAAAAGGTGAAACACCGGAGATATAACAAAAGAAAATGTATTTGATCTACATTAAGGGAGACCCAACCTCTACTCTAATGGAAGCATCTAAAACTGAACATTTTAAGGATGTTTTGGGTCCTAAAGAAGAGTCCTTTTTTTATTTTATATAGCTGCTTTTAAGATCTTATTACCTCTAGCACACCTTCTGTTTTTTCATTTTGATATGAATATATCAGTCAAATTTGAAGTCAGCAGAAACCTTCATGTCTCTCTTCATATCTGCATGTATACTCACTCTTAAGTTTTATTCTTCTGTGTATTTGCTCCCACTGTTCTACAGATCTGAGTCAGAAGCCCACTTTGAACGTTCCCCAATTGACAGAGAGACAGCAAGCCACGCTGACCTGCACTGCTCCTGGTCTCTGCTCTGGATCTGCTCCTAAGTTTTCCTGGGCTTGGAGAAGATCAGGAAAGAACTACTCTCCCATCACAGGAAACATCACAGCCCAAAACTTTCAAAGCTCGACTTTCACCTTTAACTCCTCGGCCATACACCACGACATGGAGGTCTCCTGCATAGTCAGCTTCAGAAACAACTCAACTACGGAGAACACTGTGACTTTAAAAGTGAACTGTAAGTAAAAATAATAAAAATTTGGTACTATTTAAAATAACTTTTACTTTGAAAAATGTGAAATAAAGATGCCCTACAGCTTACTGCAGGTGTTCTCAAACTTAAGCCTATTACCTTAAGATGATTCTTTGGGCCATTTATCATCTGGTTAAAGCTTCCCAACATGTTTTTGCTAACATTCATCCTAAGTATTTTATTTTTGTTGTTTTATAACCATTGCCTGGATGAAGCCCAAAACCAAACCGAAGGTTGCGGGGTTTGATCCCCAGCTCCGGCAGTCACATGTCCAATGTGTCTTTGGGCAAGACACTTAACCCCAAGTTGCTCCCGCTGCTTTGTCAGTGGTGTATGAATGTGTATAAATGGGATTAGTTACTTCTGACACTTTACATAGCAGCCTCTGCCAACAGTGTGTGTATGGGTGTCAATGAGTAGGTGTGACCTGCGGTGTAAAAGCGCTTTGAATTGTCAGAAGACTAGAAAAGCGCTAAATAAGCTCAAGTCCATTTACTATTATTCTGGAAAACACCTGAAGTACAGACGATGTGTCACACGGATCTGGCGTCTCATTCAGACACATATGGTATCGTGTTGTGTCTCGTACCGATGAACAACCTCAAATCGGAGTCTTGTGTGTAAAGTGGAGTAGATTAACCCCTTGTCACCAGAAAGTGTTGAATATGTTTTTACAATAGATGATTGATCTCTGGGATTGAGGCCTTATGAGTAGTTTAGTCTCATGTTGAACATCTTCAGGCTAATTACAGAAAGATTTGTGTGATATATTCTAAAAGTCTGTCCAAATTTTGTCTCCAAGATGTCAGGAAACCAAACATCACTGGACAGACAACAGTAACGAAGGGCGACACTTTGAATCTGATCTGCCGTGTTGACAGCTTCCCTCTTTCTGTCATCACATGGACTAAACGCGGATCAGAAAACAACCTGAGTCGCTCTGACACTGGATCAGCCACACTCGTCATCAATACGGTGAATTTAAATCATTCAGGACTGTACACCTGTACGGGGAAACATCTCAACATCACCGTGAGGGAAGAAGTGAACATTACCGTGAAGAGTAAGTACACAGTTTGATGTGTTTTCAGGAACTGAAACTTGATATTCTATTAATTAAAAAAGAGAACAACCGTTTCTTAACGTCCTTAAAATAATGCGTAGTCACTTTCTCAACACTGACTTTGTACAATGAACTCTGAAAGTTTTAATATGTAAACTGCATTACTCACATGTTATGACTTCAACACTCTTACTTGAAAAGAAAAAATCCTGCACACCACTCTTGCTAAGTATCACCAATTTATTAGAAAAATCACAATGTTTGGGTCCCTCTGAACCTTTGTCAAGTGACTTTGACACTGAAAGAAGGATGTCATTTAATTATTTTCAGTGAATTATTTAGGGACATAGGATATCTTTTTCTATGTGACTACAAAAATCCTGTTTTATTTGATCAGTCTCAGGTCTGCTGTCAGTTTTTTAATGTTCTTACATTAGAAACTGAATTATTATCAAAGCAGAAATTAGTTTAATCTGAATTGAATTGATTTTCTTATTCTAAACGTGAGTAGATCTAAAATAACTAGAAAGGCACTTGAAAGGAAAGTCCTACTCTGAATCTAACCTGCATTCTTAGAAATATGTTGATTCTACCGACTCCCCTTCAGTTTGATGGATATTTTTTTCTGTTGCGATTCTTTTTTTGCAGTGCTTCCAAAGATCCTGAACAGTTCTCGATGCATAAATGACTTAAAGGCTCTGACCTGTACATGTATCAGCAGAGGGGACCCTTTACCCGCCATCAAATGGCCGCTGTTGGCGAGCCACACAGAGTTTACTGTCATTACCCACTCATCCAAGCACACGGTCAACAGCACATTCATCCTAGCAGTAAACAACCAAAGTATCGCTGATGTCGAGTGTGTCAGCAGCTATGGAAATGGCAATGTAAAAGAGAAACTCATCGTAAAGAAAGAAGAACCAAAAGGTGAAGGTGACAGATCACCTTTTGAATGTCTTTTTCTCTAATCTGCCCTGTATTCACAAAGCAGAGAAAAATGCTTGAAAATTAAATGTGTCGTCCTAGACTGATGGTTTCTAACATACTTTTCTTTTGATTCCAGGTCAAGACATTATGAAAATGCTCCGAGATTTTGCACGGCTAGATATTCTCATTGCCTTTTTGATTGGTGCTCTCCTTTCGGCAGCCATTTGCTGTTTGGCGAGAAAATGCCACAGGTACACTAAGAAGTGCTTGTTCTTGTTTTATTTCCTCTCTTGTTTTTCTCCATGTCCAGGCTTTCTGCACACATACTGTATTTGTTATTTCATGAAGGTTTCTTGTAAGAACATGTCTGATATTATACATCCTGCTCATGGAAATATGTTTATGAATTGGGGTTATTGGTTCAAACCATGATATAATTCTGAAAGGGCCCTTTAAAGTATATTTAGATTTGACTTGAACCATCTGTGTTATTTGGATGTAAATGTTCATCACTTTTTTTTAAAACCTCAGGAAAAAACACAGGACCCACGGATATCTGGCTGAGACTCTGGAGATGGTGACAAGTCAAGAAGATCCACTGGTAATCACTTTCTAGTTAAAGCCCTAACATCTAGGAATTGCAACTTTTGTGACACCTAGTGGTAAAACTGAAAACTGCATCAAAATCAACCGAAGTACAAGAGTTGTTAGTAGAGATGCTTCTAAAAGCAAAACGTTTTTGTATTTCAATAAGTGGAGTGAAGCTGTGGAACTCAAGCAATGTCCAGACATGAAGCCGATTAAAAAGGGTTATAAAAATGTGATTTTCACGAGGTACAGGGGTGAAGAAGGGCTTTGATAATCAACAGGTGTTTAACGGGATTATTGTTTGCATATTTGTTTTTTTGTCTCTTTCCTTCTGTCTTCTTCACTGTTTTTCTTTTGCTTCTCTAAATAGGAAAGAGTTCACATGTAAATATCTAGTTGTTTAATAACACACGCACGTGTGTATATGTATGTCTGTTGTTTCTTGTGTATGTGTATGTGTATGTATTAGGGCTGGGCAATATATCGAGTGTTTAAGATATATGGATATACTGTATTTTCAAACAAGATAAAGGGTAAAACAATATCGTTAATATCCAAACAGTTTATTGTTGCATTAAAATAACGTCATAGAGCTGCCAGTTCACCTTTTTCTCATCTCATTGATGATGACTGTCTGTCCCTCTTAACCCTGCTCCTCCTCTCTCTCTCTCGTATTGTATTTAAGGAACATTTTTATTTTATAATGTTACTTTTTAAATTCACAAACAGGTAGTTTATTTTTCATGTGTTTTCACTGTTAAAGGCAGGGTTGGTAATTTTCTCCAGATATACTTTTTAAGATTTTGGTTGAAACTGTCTTTAGGTCCTGACAGAGATTAATAACTCATGTGCTCTGAAAAAGAAACGAAGAAAATCTGTCATCTGTAGCAGCCTGTAAAAACTTCGACCAATGTCTGCACTTGGTACGATTTTTATGAACCAATCATGCCTCCCTGTCTCCCTGCTTGTTCTCTAACCCATGCATGCACGAGCCCACACTCAAAGCATGAGCTGAGGTCCGCTTCTGGACCAATGTCGCTAGTGCATGTAAGTGAGGGGCGCGGCTTTTGAGGGAGCACAGAGGGGAGGGGGTGGGTGCAGACTGAGCACGGAGGGAATGCTACTTTCAAAATCATGCTAGTTTTAGAAAATTACCTACCCTGACTTTAATAAAATCACATATCGATATATATCGAGTATCGCCATTCAGCTAAACAATATCGAGATATGAGTTTTGGTCCATATGGCCCTAGCATGTACTGTATATACATAAGAATTAGGTACAACCATATATTGTAAACTTTATATTTTATATATAAAAACATAAAGTTGTTTATACTAAGATTACTGTAAAATGTATGAATTAATGGAGAAGGGGTGGGATTAAATAAGTTTATACTTCTTCCCACTCCTTTTCAGATTTGTAAATTGATGTAGAAAGTATTTGAGAGCTTCTTTTGTGTGATGTCGTTCATTGAGTCTACATGTTACTTTTTCCTCTTTTTCTCTCATTTCTTTTCCTTTTATTTTCTGCTCTCTATTTCCTTTTTTATATTTTACATGTCCGATATAAACTTTAAACAAACAAAGCTGAATGAGCCCTTTGAGTTGATTTGTTGCTGTTGTACCTGATAAATGACTCTCACCATTTCTGTGTTGCACCTGACAGATAGATGCTGGTCAACAAGTGGAAAATGATCAGGCCATCGACCAAGAGGCACCTGAAGGAGGTGACGGTGTGGCAGCAGGGAAATCCGATGTGAATTATTCCAACCTGGATTTCTCCCGGGTCAAAAGAAAGATAGATGCAGAGGAAAGGATGACACAGGAAACAGAGACAGAGTACGCTGAAATTAAAAAAGGAGAGGTGGAGACAAGGCTAGATGGCGAAGGCAAAGAGGAAGAGGAAGAGGAGATAAAGGAGTTTGTGACAGATGGCAGGGAAGATGAGGATGTGGCTCTGTATTCCAATGTGGAGGACATAATGGGTCAGGAAAAAGAAAGTGTTGCTTAGGTGTTGAGGATGACTTCTGTAATGTGTTCTTATATGATGGCTATATTCTTTGTATTTGTCCTGTTTGCAGTTTTGGCTAGCACAGTGACTTGTTTCACCTGGAGTTTCAGACTGTACAAAAACCTATTTTTTAGTCTTTGTAGAGAAACATGCTATTTTGCCAATAGCACTGTTTCTACAATAATACAAATCACACGTAATCCTAAATCCCTAAAGTACAGAAAAAGGTAAAAAGTGGATATGGAAATCTTTCAGGTACAAATTCTCACACTGTCTCCATTTCATATTGCATAATTATTATTTTTGTACGCAAACCTGTGTTGTTGGTTTTGACAGTGAATCATTGAACACTGTATAATGTTGCATTGACTGTTGTAAATAACAACTGAAGCTTTTTTAATGATTTTTTGTTATATATATATTACGGGAATTTTAAAGTAGCAATATGTTACTCTGACACCTAGTGTTTAAAACGGGTACTGCAGTCCAAATTCATAACATTGGAGAGAGCTGTCTCCCCCCACCCCCTCCTACCTAGAGCCGATGCTCACGTGCATTGCTATGTAGCGGTCATGGAAGCTTTAGTGTTTATCCAGCTCTGCATCAGTCTAGAAATCTTTCTGCGTTCTAACCTCTCTCCATTTTTTAAAAGCATCTCCAATATTTATCCTAGTTTTACAACATTTCTGGTTGTGAAGTTTATTTGCAGAGGCTTTTTAGGTCGGGTAGAATCAGTTTCATCTGAACCAGTTCTCTTGCCCGCATCCATCGCTGTAACACCTGTTGGTTTGCAGAGGGGCGTCCACAACAGCCATGTGGGGGTGCCTTAAAACCGCCTACCTTCTCTGGTAAAAAACAAAAACAAACCATTCTGCACCTGAATCAAATCTTAGGAGGAGGACATACTAGCTGCTGCATTGTTGTCAGATAACCCAGAACAAATAGACTTTGCATCAGTTCTAAAGCTCACGATTTAAACTTTGCACTCTAAATGTTTTATTTTTTGTACAGTTAACATAACACGCCTCTTACCTCCAACTCACTGCACCTACGTGTTAGAGTTACTTAGAAAACCATTGCAGTGGAACTGTGCACCTTCAACAGATTTACTATCACAGTTACAGGACCAACACAATCAGCTGTATTTCAATGATCAGTCATCTGATCTCTTTATTCAAGTCTGAGTACTTAGTACTTGGGTTGAGCTCACATACAGTACATTGAATCTACAACAATGTTCCCCGCTATGAGGCCGGAAATCGTTTGGGGGATGTTGGCCAAAAATAACATCTGAGGTTTGAGATGTTTTGAATAGTAACTTCCTCTTAAAAAAAACTCTGCAGCTTGACTCATACGGTAAGTTTCTCTCATACAGTATGCATTCCCCCTTTTTCTCTTTTGAAATAACTTTGTTCCTCTTTATTGAAAATGCCTCTTTTAAGTCTTTACGAGAAACTGCATTTTTTGTAACAACTTTGATAGTTAAAGAAAAGAAAATGAAACTTCTGTATTGCAGATTGTGCTGCTTGTATGATAACCTCAATGGAGGGGGTGAAACATATTGGCATGTCGTGTGTGTTAACAATATAAATCAAGGAACACATATTGATGCCTAAATAATGATTGTTGTATCCAATTCAAAACATCTGGGCTTTTTCAGATCCATAAGAAAACTTAATAAGGTTGTGTGAGTAGTTGTTTGACTTATATTTGGATGGTACAGGAGGGGCTGATACTCTTGAGCATGGGTTTGACATGTTGTGGAACAAAGGTCCAGGATGGTATTGAAAAAAATAATATGTAATGCATCTTGTCTTTTTAGATATCAGGGGATCAAATGTTAAATCTTTGACCTTTTGGACAGTGAGGAAAAAGGGGAATCTGTTTTGCAAATAAATCTGTTTTTAAGTTGTTGTTTTTTTTGCCAAAATGGCGATGTTGTCCATCCTTTTATAATCATATTTTTGCTTTATAGATATAATAAGTGCTGCAATAATTAAATAAAGAAATGTAAAGAAATGATAACGCTTCATATGTATGGATGTCAGTTTGTTGTTCTTGTAAACATGCTGTATGTGTAGGCTTATGCATGAACACAAGCACTACACAATATGCATGTATGTGCTGAAAGTGAATGTGGATTAAGGCTAAGCTAACAGGATTACAATGTTCCACTGGCGGAGCAGACACTTTAAATAGATCAAGCTGACTCTGTCGGTGCTTCGGGACTGCAGAAGAATCGGCATTTGACAACGTAGAAGAAGTATTTTAACCACATTGCTGCGTCTTCCCCAGATCAGTAGGTGAGTGTGTGCAATATTATGTTAAAAGATGAAAACGTTAAAAAGATAATATTGATTGTTTGAGAGTTTCTAAACTGCAGGGCCAATCAAATTTAAAATTTAAACTTTTTATAGATATCTAATAGCTAGGCATTTATAAAGTTAAGTTTCTGATTTTTTTATAGGGGTTAGCTTGTTAGATATTTCTATTAATGGACCATAAGGTTGAGTGTAAACATGATGTGTACTAGTGCTGAATAAGCAGGTTCCATCCCACGCAGGATGACTAACTTACCTTCAGGTTTCATGTAGGAGGGCGTAAAATGAACTTGTTTGCAAATCTGCCATTTTCATATTTTTGTATTGGTGTTTTGTTGTTTTTAGTCTATTGGCACACTTGCTAGAATGATTATTTTGTTGATCCGATCAGAAAGATTATGCCAACTACAGTTTATAATTACAAATTAGCCAAAACTTCTAATGACTTACAGGATCGTTTTTTTGTCTTTATGCAGAAATGGCTGATGTTTTCAAAGGCCTGAACCTTCTTGAGACCCTCAAAGAGTCCATAGACAACAATAAGTTATCAGATGTCAAGGATGCAGTGGAAGATCTCCTGATCAGTAGGATCAACTTAGCTGTGCTGGGGGACCGTGAGGATGGAAAAGCCACTTTTATAAACTCTCTCAGTGGCCTCAGTTCTGGGGATGAAGGAGCAGCTCCATCTGCATCCCCTGTTGCCCCAGAGGAATTGGCAAGCTACCCGAACCCTAAACACCCTGATTTTCGTCTGTGGGATCTACCGCCTGTCCCTTCAACCTCTCCATTTGAACCTGAGGGATACATGGAAAGAGTAAAGTTCCTCCGTTACAATGCTGTATTCATGACATTCACACAGACACCCCAAGCTAACTCTGTGAAGGTGTTCCTGGAGGCCCGTTCACTACAGCGACAAACTGTGTATTTTATTCTCCTAGCTTCAGAGAAAGACACAGAAAAAAGCCTAGAAGAAAACAGAAAAGCCAGTGTGGAGGTGCTGAAATCACAAGGTGTTGCTCAGCCTAAAGTCTACCTGGTAAGACCCTCTACCCTGGAGAAGTCCGACTTCCCTGGCCTGTTGGAGGAGATGGGAAGAGACCTCCCAGAAATCCGTGCCCACGCCCTTCTTTTGGCTCTCCCAACACTAACCTCCACATTGGTCACTCAGAAAAAGGACGCATTCAAAGCACTTGTGTGGGCAGCTGCATCGCTATCTGGTGGGGTGTCAGCTATTCCAGTTCCATTTGTGGCCTCCATGGTGGACTCAAGTGTAGCAATGCGGATTCTAACAAAAGCACAATTATCTCTGTGCCTTGACAATGAATCAGTCGAGCGTTTGGCCAGACAGCGGGGTATCGAACCCACAAGACTTAAGGGGCTGCGGACTTGTGAACTGTCAGTGGAGGTCACAAAAGGTGAAGTGAAAAGGCGTCTAGCAGCTGCAGAAAAGGACTTGGCCAAAGTTTCTTCAAAGTTTGTGGAGATGGCAATGCCGAGACATGCCCGTTCTGTCAGCCGCTCCTTTGCTGCCATGCTGCAGGCCCTAAATGGCGCAATTGATGAAATGGCGGCTGATGCTGAGAAGATAGTGGCTGCTGCTGTTGGGGAGGAGAAGTGAACTGAACAGTTTTTTCACTGTTTCCTGTTTATGCATTGTTCATCTTAACTTGAATGTTTTGGGTAATACAAAGTACAACAATACTTTGAAAATCTTCTGACAAGTGTTTACTCTTTTACTGAGTGTGAAAGGATGTGGTTAAATCTGTGAACGCTTGCATTCTGCAAAATATATTACAAGAACTGTAAAGCTGCTCTGTGCCTGTTAAAAGACTTGGCCCACCCTGAACAGTCTCTTTCACTATTGGCAGAAACAACAGATTAGAGGAAGTGAGAGGAATTCAAACACATGCTGACCATAGAAGCCAAGTAGATTAGTATCATCTGTTGAACTATAAAAGATAGTGTGCTCTCGACCTGCATGATTGCACATGCAAATCTTTACAAGATTCTGTGAAAACTTCCTTTTTTTAAAATCTCAATTTAGTTGGGGAGGAAGGGTGTAAGCTCTAAACTGCTATAAGTGGATCCTCTGAGGTAAGAATGAGCTTAATATTTGTATCATTCAATCTAAAATATTCCATCTATTTGATATGAAAGATACTCAATTCTGTCTTTAAAAAATCATCTTAATCTTCGAGGTGGTTAAATGTAGTTTAGTAAACGACTGGTTTGATCCCAAATACAATTGAATGGGTTTTCTAATATTTGAATTCATCTTTCTAAAGCAAATTGTCATCTCATTATAGTCACAGGTACACTTGGAATTTAATGGAATTGATAACTAAGCTATATCTGTAATATATAACTTGTAATGTAAGTCAGTGTATTGAATGTGCAAAGTACATCATTCTGAGTATACTCTGGTTGGTACATTATGGGTACAGTATATGGCAATGCTGGTGAGGTAGACTGAAGTGATTTAAATAAATCAAAGAATACATATTTGTAGTTCTTGCAGCTGTGAACTTGAGAGTGCAGTACAAAATGTTACCTCAAAATATCTGTTTCTTTTTGTTTACTCCAACTGAATGATCGATTCTGCTGGCTGTGTTAGAAAATTATTTTTTTTTGCTATTTGCTTTACTTGAGAATTCAAAAATATCTTGATATGAGAAAGTAAATGCCGAATACTCTGGCAGAAAAAAGAGGAAGAAGAAAAACTTGACTAGCTGATCTGCAATAAAAAATAACCTTCCTGGTAACGAACCTATTTCCCTGAATTAAAAGTACACACTGTAGGGGGTTTTGGAGGGCTGTTTAGATACATACTACTGGAAAATACACAAGTTTATGATCAATATCTTTGATTGATGATACAGACTGAAGTGCTGCTTAAAGATGAACGCACAGACAGTCGGGTGCTTTGTTTTCCTGGCAGTAATAAAAGGTAGGATTGGATTATTCCACTATGATGCCCATCATAAAGTGTAATTTCAAAAACATTTGGATATAACTCAGATAAAATACCTGACTTTCCAACTTGTGTTTTCAACACCACAGAGCTTTCCTGTTCCCAGGAAAACCCCTTCACACTAGACGGAGGTCCACTGACTGCTTTTGAGGGATCCTGCATTGAAATCAGGTGCTGGGTAACTCGGTATGTCAGTCTTGATGATGCACACTGGTTTTGGATTAAGGATGCAAAATACAGTGAGTCGAAGAGAGATTTTGTGGGCACTGTAATTAACAGCACAAATACCTCGATACGTCCTGTAAGTGCAGACTATGCTGACAGGGTGAAATATACTGGCTCACAATCTTCAACTTGGAAAGAGTTCTCAACACAGCCACTGTGCAGCATTTTGATCTGCAACCTGAGCAAATCTGACAACGGGAATTATTCTCTCAGATTTGTAGGAAAATCTTCATTGAAATGGATAACTAAACCAGATGTAGTCCTAACAGTAACAGGTAAGTAAAAGGTCTTAATACTAAAAGATATCCTGAAAAAATACAAAACAGTATGAGATATTACAAAATTGAGGGGGCAGGTATGATTATATTCAAATTCAAATTCAGTTTATTTAGGAAGGGGACAGTGCAAATTAATAAAACACATGATTATACATTGGTAAAATGCCAGAATTAGCCAAAACGCTACTTTTCATCTGTAGTCCCCGAGCCTCGATGTTAAAGAGGCTTTTTAAAATACAAGTAAACAAGGAACAAGAACGACAACACAAAGAAGAGAACTTAGCACAAAACAAGACACAGCACAGAACAAAACAGAACAAAGCACAAAGCAGAACAGTTTACAAGGTAAAACAACAGGACAGAGTACAAAGATTAGAAAACACACAGCTAATACACAGCTAGATTAACTAATGTAAATTAAGATTCAACTAATATGTTGAACACAAGAAACATTTTTGAGTGAGTGCATTTTTGTAGTTTGAGGGAGAAAAGGGCTCATTGAATACATTTATACTGAACATGTCACAATACTACAGGTAGAGTCTTGATAGAATGTAATCCATCACATTTTGATGATTGGGTCACAAGTTGTAATGAAAACAACAAAGACAAACTACGCCTTAAATTACTATTTGTTTCCTTGTATCCTCGTCTTGATACCATTGATGCTAAAGGATAGATGTTTCTGAATTGTGCTAACTGCACACGTGTCCTATTGCAGTATCTAACACAGAACCCAACCACGTAAAACAAGTTCTTCAAACTCGCTAGCTTCTCCAACAGACGAATATGAAACATTACTTCTTTAGCTTTATGACTTTTCACTTGGCCATAACGCTGATTATGAGTCCAGAGCAGTTTTCTTACAGATTTGTTTTTGGGGCTTTTTATAAGGATAAGGATAAACTTTATTGATCCCCCAACAGGGGAAATTTTGACGTTTTTAGATGTTTTCCCTTTATTGTACAGCTTGGACAGTGGAGAGAGTCAGTAATCAGGGATAATGAGAGAGGGGAATGACATGAGGGAAAGAAGCCACAAGTTGGAGTTGAACCTGGGCTGCCCGCTTCGTGGACTGTAGCCACTGTACAAAGGATACGTGCCTTAACCACTAGTCCACCGACACCTCAGTCCTGAGCAGTTTTGTCAAATAAGCAATAAAACTAATTTTTAAGTCAAGAAGAGAGTAGGTCAGAAAAGAATGAATAAGCTTTTCCAAAGAAAGTATTCATGGTTATACTGTTTCATTGCTTACAATTGATTTTCTGCACGTTCAACATTACATTTCTGTATTTCTGTTCGCATCGTCTCATTTTCTTTCTTTTTTTCAGACAACCCATGTCCAATCACTTTTAAGAAACCACCTGTTGTAAACGAATCCAGTACGATCTCGCTCAGTTGCTCCACTCTAAGTTCATGTCCTTCAGGCCTCAAAATTGAAGGATTGCCAGAAGGGACCATAACATCGGCTTTACAGACGGAGGGAAACCAGAAACATGTGTCTACCAGTTTTTCAGTGAACTGGAAGGATGATGGGAAAGCGTTTTCATGTCAAACAACAGATAACACGGATATCTATTTGATTCGGAACATCAGTTTGACTGTCGAATGTAAGTTCATGATTGGATTGTTCAGTAGAGTCTACTATTATCTATTGACCATTTGCACTACTATCTACAGTGACCATATTTGATACAGTTACTGTATATCTTGAATTTCATCATTTAATTCAACTTTCATTCACCTAACCCTTATTCATGTTTTAAGCGCCACCATGAGGAGTCGTGAAGTAGTGACATGGTGGTTAACATAGCCAGGGAAATCTGTATGAAGGTCAACTTTTTCTGAATAAGAATATCCATGTTAGGCACAAGTGATACAACAAATGTACCACATGAGTCTGGTATATTCGTGTATATTGTTGATATTGTTGCATCAATATTTGGTCCCACTGCTACTCAGAAATACAGATTGTTTTAAAGTCTATTAATTGGGTTTTTAACTTGTGCTCGAGTCATGGTTTTTGTTAGATCACATGATTTAATTCTTTGCTGGTACTAAAATCAAAGAAAATATAATTTTTTGTGTATTTGATTTCCTCGAACATCAACCAATGTGTATGCTGCAAGACGATTTCTGCTTACATGTTTTGAATTTGTTGACACAGATGCTCCAAAGGAAACATCGGCTGTAAGAAGTTTTCCATCCGGAAGCACGGTCAAAGAAGGACAATCTGTTACCCTCACTTGCTTAGCCAAAGGAAATCCTGTTCCCACCTTTACCTGGTTTAAAAATGAACAAAGGTATTCAGGGGCAGAATGGAAGTTCAGCTCAATAAAAGCCTCAGAAAGTGGAGATTACCGCTGCGAAGCTGAAAACAAACATAACATATCAAAGTCAAATCTAGTCAACATTGATGTTCAATGTGAGTACGCCATATGTTCATACGTAAATTTCTTTCTCTCAATTCTGTTTTGACTCAAATTTCAATGCAAATGTTTTTTTTTATATTTAGCTGCAGCATTTATTACAAGTATTATTACAAATATTTGCTTTTGTGAATGTTTATTGGGTTGTCATTGTAGATTAGTCCAAAGAAATACATCTTCTGTTTCAGATGCGCCTGAAGTTGAGGTGCAGACTTCAACGACTTCACCTCCTAACACTTTTACACAAGGAGATACAATGACTTTAACATGCCATTTCAGACGAAGCAATCCAAAACCTACATCCTATGTTTGGTTAAAAAATGATGCCCGTATTTGGCAGCGTCAGACGGTTGTTAAAAATATTATGCCTGATGACGCTGGTTTCTACAAATGCCAAGCCACCAACACAGTTGATACTGGAACATCAGCGCCACTTAAGATAATTGTTCGATGTAAGTTTCACAAATATTTGTACTACATTTCTCTACTAACTGATGATGCCAAAGTACAAACAAATACACTGTTTAACCATAGAAAACACACTAAAACTTTCTTCCAGACATCCCAAGGAATACACGCATTTCC
The DNA here is from genome assembly GCA_020745685.1 of Tautogolabrus adspersus. Taxonomy (NCBI): domain Eukaryota; kingdom Metazoa; phylum Chordata; class Actinopteri; order Labriformes; family Labridae; genus Tautogolabrus; species Tautogolabrus adspersus. Next base: position 5,438,115 of record CM036542.1, read on the forward strand.
ATCAATGAAATGGATACCAAAGTGAAAGTGGGTCAATCTCTGACATTTACCTGCAGTACTGATGCCTATCCTCTACCTACAAGATACTCCTGGTACATAGAGACTGACTCCTCACAGTCCAAGTACAATGCATCTAATCGAAACAGTCTACGATTGGAGAGTGTACAAAGGACAGATGAAGCATGTTATACGTGTAACGCCACCAATGACATCGGTACAGGGGTCAATAGCCACCCTTTTTGCATACAAGTTCTCTGTAAGTAATTGTGAGGTACTGTGAAACTGTTCCACATTTTAGTTTTTTTTTTTTTAACTCATACATGTAGTATAAATTATACATTTCCTCGTCAGCTCATTCATATTTTCAAGGTATAAAGTTCCACATTTGGTAAATACTCTTTAAGTTTCTGGATGAAAAGATCTAAACACTTGCATTAGTTTGAATGATGTAAGATACTTGCTGGATAGCTTAGCCTAGCATGAGATAGCTGGCCAAACACTGCATCTTTAAAGATCCCAAGTTAACTTGTTGTATCTCTATCTCTCTTTAAATTCGTGCAAAACCAAGTGGAAAAGTGACATTTCACCGATTCAGTTTCTTTAAGAATTGTATGAGATAATATGTGTTAACAAGTGAAATATAGAGACAATTTTGGACCAATCCAGGCTGGTTATTTTCCGTCCTTTTGCTAAGATAACCTCATGCTGTTTGTACCTAGACAACCAATGGACATTCATAAGATTGATCAGGTGTCATTCTTTTCATCTAACTATCAAAAAGGAAGCAAATAAACTCAAGTGATAAAAAGTGTTTTAGGACAGAGATTGAAGTGTTGTTAATAAACTGCTGTTTTAATATCACAGCATTTCTTTTACAAACAACTAAATCAACAGCTTCTTCCATTCTGCAGATCCGCCGACCACCCCATTGTTGTCAATGGATTCTGTTGTCAGTGAAGGTCAGCCCACCACCATCAGCTGCACCGTCGAAAGCTTCCCACTATCACAGCTCACCTTGAACAGGATCTCCACATCAAACCCTAAGTCTCCAGAATTGGTTTTCACTCCTCGCAGCACTCACTGGCACCCCAACAATCTTCAACACACATTTAATGTCACTTCAGCCGACAGTGGCTTTTACACCTGCGAGGCAAAGAACAACATCGGTTCGGACAAAAGCGAGAAAAAGGAGCTGGTGGTGAAATGTGAGTGATTCTGCATATCATTGTCTTTTTGCTTATCAATCGGATCAAATCAAAAAGTTTCCATGAAGTCAATTATCTCCGTTCAAATAGACAGGTAGACGGTTTGTAATCTACTCCAGCCAATAAGTCTTAATGATGTGTTTGGTTCTCTGATGACTTGTGGTCAATAATTAAATAATGTAAAAAAAGAAGACTAGCTTACACACGGGCAGAGAGATCATGCATTTACAAAACCTGATTTGCTTAAATAACTACAACTTTGAGTACATTTTTCTTTCTTGAGTAATTACATTTGTATTACACAACATTTATTTGAATATAGAGATACTTGGAAGATTATGGTTTAAAATTCTAACACGTTATAAATCAGGAAATCCAGATCATAAACTTGATGGTTAAAGTTTGAGGACAGAGATAATTGAGTTTGATAAAGAGAGTGAAAAGTAGTTTCTTTCTTAGTGAGATACCATGTCAATGATGGACGCTTGTCTTCCAGCGATGTAATACCTTTGTTTTAAGCAGCAAAATATCAATTAACAAGATATTAAACTTGAAGTAAATTTATGATTACAGGACTTTTACTTGTAATGGAGTATTTCTTAAGTATTGCCGTAACTGAGTAAAATAGGATTCCAGCAATTGGTGTTGTAAATGTTTAATCATTTAGTTTAAAGTTTTCACATTTTGTTGAGATGAAACATACGCTATGTACCGCAACCACAAATGTAGCCTGATAGTCTTATCTTTTATTCCACCCCCACCCCCCTCAACACACACAACCCCGCATCTTTATGAAAATGTAATCACAACATTTATGTTCTATTGTAACCTTTTTTTTTAAATCACCAAAGTCTTGGTGTACAGGTATTTAAGTGAAACTATGTTTTGATGTTTTTTTTTTTTGCAGACCATCCCAAAGACGTGAAAGTACAAGCTGATCCCAATTTTGAAGTTAATGAAAACAGCTTATTGACACTGCACTGCACTGCCCACTCCCACCCACAAGTGAAGTCTGTCACCTGGTTTAAGATGACAGATGGGAAGAGTAAGATCATCAGGGTGAACATGACCTTCACTGTAAAGTCTGTCAGCCCCTCTGATAAGGGACAATACAGCTGTGCAGCCACTAATGATATGGGAACCGGAAAATCACAGCAAGCTGAAATCAAAGTCAAGTGTGAGTACAATTAATGTGTTAATGTGCGCTGCAATTAATGATGCTGTACAGTTGAACTAGGAGGCAATACAAAACCAGGGGCGCTGCTTGTCAACAGGTAAGGCAGGCAACTGCTCCGAGCCCCAGGACAGAAGCCTGAAGTTGGGGGGGAAAAGAATCACCTAAAAATTTGAGGTGTGCTAGAGTTTTTAAAATGTGGCTGCGGAAGTGTGAATTTGTTTAAAGGCTATTTAAGGTCCCTTATTATGCAAAATACACTTCACCAGTCCATCCCCTCCGTCTTTTGCCTGCTCCACTTTTCAGATAAAGTGTGCTGAAACAGGCTGTTTGGAGATGTTCCCTTTGTGACATCACAAAGGGCAGTAACCCTCCCCCAGGTGGTAGACACTCCCACATCCAGGTGTTTGTTCTGCCATCTGAGTCTGCCTTTCCACCGTAAATGGTGAGAGAAAGCCTGAGCCACATCCCCTTCCAGAGAGGGGCGTGGTCTGACTCAGCTCATTAACATTTAAAGCTACAGACACAGAAACAGCCTGTTCTGAGCAGGGCTGAAATAGAGGGGTTTATAGACATGATCAAATACAGGATCAGAGTGGATTTAGAACAAGAAACTTCACAGACATGTTTTGGGAGCTCTGAGACTTATTTAAACTTGTTGAAAAGAAGGATAATATGTGACCTTTAACTTGTAGAGAAATGTGAACATTTAGTCAGTAAAAAGTATCCAAATGTATGTTTTTGTCTTACCAGAACATTTTGTAAGGTCTCTAAAATTAAGAATAAGCATAACCTTCGTCAATTTGCTCACAGTGTTTTGCCTTTGGTCTTGAAGCAACTTCAGGAAGATGATTTAATAAAAACGCAATAGCCTAAAAGGCTTTTTCCAGTTATTCCCTTTTGTCCTTTGAACGTTTTGAAAGTAGATAAATTGTCTCACTTCCCTTTTTCCTTGATTGTCCTGCCTAGATGCTCCAAAACAGACAAAGATCATGAAAGGAGCAGAGCAGCAGGGCCCCGATGGGAAGAGATCTGTGACGCTGAGCTGCAGCAGTCACAGCTATCCTGAAGTCACACACTTCAAATGGTACAAGAAAATAGAGGCTGAGGACAGGGAAGTAAAAGTGTCTGATCATCAGACTTACACCGTGTTTTCAGACGCACCAGGAGTCTACTACTGCATCGCAAAGAATGAAATCAATCAAAAGTCCTCTGAGCCTGTCCAGATGTTTGTTGACCGTGAGTGAATTACCACAATGTGTCTTACGTGTATTTTATATTTTCTTACGAGAGATGTGTTGACGATTTTGTGGAACCAGATATTTCAAAACACTTTTTTTAATGAAATCACAACAGTTTCAAACAAAGCCCCCTGTAGACATTTCTCAATTAACTTGAAACTCTCTTTTCTAACCACAGCGGGCTATGTGAAGATTTTGATCATCATCTTGGTTCTGATCACGATTGTCCTGATAGTCATTTTCTTTGTCTACAGGTAAAGTATGAAAATATGTTTTGCACTGAGTCAGTTCCACAGATAATTTGTCCGGTCTTTTCACCTCTGTCCTTTATGTCTTCAGGCACAAGAGGAACAAATCTATTCAAAGAGGACAAGGAAACACTCAGCCCCCGTTTGGTTCTCTGGTAATGACTGATTTGTGAAACATTTTCAAACAACAAACAAAATATTGACACAAATAAGACATCTTTACTTTTGTGTGTGAACGTATAAACCAATACAGGGTTTGTGGATTGGTGCCAGAAGAAGGACTTCGATGACCGAACCCGTCATGGCAGGGCCTTCAAGGAGCAGAGATGACCTCTTGCCAGACCAGCCGTGCCGCTCCAAAAACCAGCGAAGACAGGAGCCTCGTCCAGACAACACGTAATAGACAGCCACACACAATCTCCCACATTGGACAAGGCACACACTGTGTCTGTGAGCAGTAAGCTGCTGCTCATGCTGGAGTCAAAGCAACCATTTAAGATCCTTCAGACAAGAATGACACATTGAGAGTCTGCCCAGTCATTAATTATAGCCAATTACTGAGTATGCTTTTTTTTTTTTTTTTTTGTCATCGTCATTTTTGTTCCACAGACCGGCGTCCAACATCAGCACAGTTTACTGCACTGTGAATTACCCTGCAGGAAAACAGGTACAGCAAGCTAGCCATTACAACAATCTCTTTAAAAATAAATGAAAGCAGCTGTGCTTTGTGGACTTGCCCTAAAAAAAATCACCATTTAAGAAGAAATTGCAGCAACATTTTAGCCTTTTATTAGAAGGAACCTGTCAATTGTACACAATAACATGCCATGAGAACATTTCCAGAGTTCGGAAATATGTTGTAAGTTTTCCAAGTCTAATAAAACAACATTGATGTCTGCAACATGAGCTCTACTTTGGCTTTACATGGACATGTCAAACCAAAAGCTCACTTAAACAGTTGGGCATACATAAATTAGTTTGTTGGGTATAAACCAGGAAGAGTGAGTCTGTAAAAAACAAACATGGTGTGTGTGCAGGTTGACTCATCTAGGCACAAAAAGGATGTTGCAGCCTCTGCTGCCTTACTGATTACAACATTTTTAATGCAAATCTGATTTATTTTTGTCCATTTTTATACAATGAAAAACAGTGGAACTGAGAATAGGATAATACAACATTTTTGTTGTTATTTAGCTACGTTTAAGGCCTAGTCCACACGTAGGCGGGTATTTTTAAAAACAGTCAAGGAGGTGCGTTTTAGGTCTCTGAAAACGCACCTTTTGGAAAACTCCTTCCAGCATGAAGATTTTCAGAAACTCTGTTTTTGGGCTTGTAATGTCACACTGTGCGTCGCTTTCTCGTCCCTCTGCCACGCTGTCACTTTTCTTTACGTGACATGAGTGCCGTGGCAGACGTGACCAAACTAGTGCTGGTGTTAACGTTGCTAACTGGACTTTTTACATGTTTACACATACAGACACAGTTACTCTCCCACTATGTTGACGAGCAGAGGCGCCTTAATGGACAACTTTGGAAATGAAATGGTCATTGCAGAGGAATGGCGAGAAATTTGTTCGCATGTCAAGGACATCGTTTTTGACTTGGCATGCTCATGACAGCTGTAAACGATGAGTTTTGCCTTTTAATTTGGATGAAGATCTTTTTGAGAACTTATTTTTTGAAACGAAGGAGAACAACCTCAGTTTAAAAAACACCCGCCTACGTGTGGACTAGGCCGAAGTCAACGCAGTCTTTCTTACCCATATTTCCCCTCCCTAATAAAACCGTTAATCGAAATTTAATACAAAAGTTTTTAATTTGAGCAGAAATATTGAATCATTTTTAATACTTCTGATTAAGTAGCATAGCCCTCATGACATTTGATTTAAAAACCCCTAAAGTCCAAAAGGTTTCATCTTAGGTGCACAAGGTACAAATACGTCAAACAAGACAGTAACTTGTGTCCAAAAAGGAAAAAAAAAAAAAAACTTCAGTTAAACATATAAAATAATCTAAGTCTTCTCCACACTACCAATCAAACATCTCCACTTGCCTCAGTATTTGTCTATCTGTTCTTTAAGCAGGCGGATGTGTCGTTCAATGATCAAGCTGCTGCTTTGCTTGCTGTGATGTAACTCTGTCTTCAGTGTTTGTCAGAACACTAACCGTTTAGCGTTTAGTATTGTGGAGCAATGAATCACCGGACGACCACTCAGCTTTCATTTAAGGCATGAATGAACTGATTCAGTTGCTACTGTACATTCACTGATGTCTTCTGTCTGCATCTGCTCAGGGTCCTTCTGGAGCGATGCCAACCACACAGAAAGCTGGACACACACAGGACGAATCTCTGAACTACTCTTCTTTACACTTTGGAAAGAAGCAAAAGTAACAACCTACTGTTTGTTTTTTCATGTTACACCAGAACAAGAGAAGGTTTAACTACATTTCATATTGAATTCTATAATATCTGTTTTTTAGGAACGAATGGGCAAAAGCAGAAGGAGATGTTGTGTATGCTATGGTGTCCAAGAAAAGGCCATCCATAAAGGTCAGAAGCCTGTAAACAGCTGTCTCTTCATGTGTCATGTTTAGATTATTACATTATAGCACTGAATGATTTTGGTTCCTGTCTTCTTAAAGGAAGAATGTGCCACAGTTTACACATAAATAAAGAAGAAATCAAGTATATCCTCTGTAAATATCTCTCTGAGTTGTGACTGTCTACAATGAGTGAGATTCGCGAGTCCCGCCAGCTGTACTGTTGTCTGAGCCGTGTTTACATCATGTTTACATGGACGGGACGGCCTTGTATATAAAGCTGTTTTAGTCAAGGACTAGAGAAAAGAAGAATAACATACTCACTGCTTATTTGGACGTCACGTAAGCGTTTTTAGATTATGGTCATTCCATGTCAATTTATGTGCAATGTGAAGCTACAAGCTAACTAAAGTGTGCTAACATTAGCCTGCTAAGACAGCAATGCAGACCACAGGCAACTGCAGCTCAAGCTAAGGTTTATTTTGTCCACTGCTTGAGCTTAATTGTGCTTAATTATGGTGTAACTGTTTCGTGCAAACACGAGGGGAGAGGGGTTTTGGTTGTGTCTCACTGGAGGAGAGTGGAGGCTTCAGAATAACAGAATTGTGGCCAAACAGCAGTTTGTTTTGGTGTCATGCTGGTGCTCGATGGCGACATCTAGTGGACATTCTTCCTTTAATGTTGGATCTATACCGTGCTGTTGGTTACACCAGAGTTACTTTGTTTCTCTGCTTTTTCTTCTCCATGTTAATATGAACTTCACTCTGCGCTCAGTCCATAAATAATCGTCTCCCTCTGTCATGTTTGTAGAATGAACAAGAGAAACTCGAAGACTACGAGAATATACGGACAGCAAATGGGGCTAAATCTCAGAATCCACCAAACAATGACTCAGACACCAGTGAGGATGAAGTAGAGCTCAATTATTCCCATGTGAGTTTCAAGGCAAAGCCTGGACATCAGCGAGCCGACAGATACTCCAGCAGCTCCGATGAAGAAGAGACCCAGTACTCGGATGTCAAAATCTGAGTTCAAATATTCTCATCCTACCTTCCCTGTACAAATGCCTTCTTTCTTTGCCATGAAAACATATTCAGAATCAATCAAGAGGGTAGGTTTCTTAAGTAAGGCTGTATCTCTGTTCTTGAAATGTTTTGCTCCTTAAATATTATTTGTTAATGTTCATTGTAATCTTTTTTTGTGCTTTATATGCGCGTGTAACAAGTAGCAAACTGAAGGAACAAAAAACTGATTAGTGAGCTTAACTCAAATAATTCAGAATCATAATTTTAATATATATTTGCTCAAACTCTTGATTTATGGAGTTTTTGTGTTGACATGATGTTACGCTGTGTAGCAGTTGGCTGGTGTCTGAATGATGCAAGTGGAAACCATATGTTTTAGCATATTGATCGCACCAATGAGCTACGCTATTCATGGTCTCTCTACATGTAAAAATAAATGTTGATTAAAACGGACTGATAAATGTGGCATCATTTCTCTCTGGTAGTGAACCACATTAAAGAACACACTGTAGGCCGTGAGTTTAGAGCGAACAAGTTGAAGGTTCGTCCAAAGCATGCCGATAGGATTATTATCTATGTAATGAGCTAACTATCCCCTGTGTGTTTTTTAAATCTGTTTAAAGTCTTTTGGTTAGTCTTTACAGTTTGTTTTTCAGTCAAGATAAAGGACGAACAGGAAATCAGTTAAAGTAGCAAAAGTTAAAATCCAAACTGAAAGCCACAGGTGAGTGGCACCAGACCTGCAGTGCAGCTGTTACCTCCGATGCTGCAAACACAAAAGGGTCGTTCCGCTCAGCTGTGCTACCTGCTGAAAACCAAAGCAGGACGAGGTAAAGTCCTGCATCTTTTTGAAGCCCAGAATCCTTTCTCTTCAGAATTCTATTTCACTGACCTTTTCTATCAGACCCTCAGTGTCATTCTCTTGTCCCAAATTACCGTCAGTCACTGTCTGTTCTTCCTTTGCGTCTCCTTCGTTGTTTTCTTCGGAGTGTGGACGAATCTCTGCATACTCTGTCGTCATGGAGGCCAGGCCTCTGATCTCCCCTTCTTCAGGCTGATCCTCTGAGTTGGTCTCCAGTTTATCAAAGTCCACGTTGGCGTAGAGAAGAGGGTTCTCCTTTACCACTCCTTCCTCCATGATGGCGTTATTGATATAAACTACATCCACCTGTAAAGAGTTGGTCTGCAGGCAAACAAAGATTGAATTTAGTAATGGAAGAGAAGAGATTACAAGTATTTCCTTCCATCCATTGTCTGGATGGGTCACAGTGGTAGGAGGCTAAGCAAACAAGCTCAAACATGACCAGCAACGTAATCAGTGTTCCAAGTCCAGATGAGCTATAAAACCTCCCCAGAATCCTTGTTGGTATAAATCTAAAGTATTTAGTATTTGTTTTTACACCTGTGCATGTATGCATGTGCACCTGCACAAATGTATATATTCGGTACGTGAATGTCTTTGCATTAAATGTAGAGATGTAAAAATACATTTTTCTTATGCTTTCTAACCATCACGTTTGTTTATGAATTTTGTATAAGTCCGTTTTCAGAGGTATTAAGTTGTATTAAGTCTGTATTGTTTTGTGTCTTCATAATAAAAGGAACTAATAAACAATTATTTTAAATTGCTAAATCTCAAAGGCTGAACACGCCAACAATCCCATTCTTTTGGCTCATGACCCTGCGTTATTGTAACTTAAGCTTCAACAACCAGTCGTTCAATCTAAACATCATTTTCATTCAAGCAGTGGCGATTCAAGGGTCTGTTGGGGCCCTAGGCAAAAGTTATTCCGGGGGCCCTCCTACCAGCGCTCAGCAGGGCAACAAGAGTGAACGCTGTCAGATGGGGCCCCCTTAGGGAGGTTTTCTACTGTCATTGCAAAATTTGCACATTTTGGGTTGCTGCTTTGGTCCAACGTTTGTCAGCCCTCTGGGGCCCCCCTACTGATCTGGGGCCCCAAGCAGTTGCCTGCCTTGCCTGTTGACAAGCAGCGCCCCTGCATTCAAGACCCTGAGAACTTGATAAGGCAGCAACTCACTCCCAAAACAGAATGAGCAATCCATCAATTTCCAGCATATTAGCAATGATTTATAATCAGAGGTGCTGAGTGTGACGGTCACTGCCGTAGTGTACCAACTATTAATTGCTTCTGTCTCCCCATTATCAGAAGAGTTGACTGGTCCAATCTGAAGCACCTGGCCCTGTTGCTCTCAGGGCATAAAAGCCCAACGCCTGGCACTCTGGCTGGCTCTCTCTCTCTTGACACATTGACATTCACTCCATGTTTGGTTGTGCTGTGGTCTTCTTTTGCATTTGTACTAATAAATCATTGTTACTTGCAATCTAAACTAGTGTCCTTGATCATATTTGTCACAGCCCTTGAGCCAGGTTATGACATGAGCATCATCAAAAACCACGTTTAACTCGCCTCAAAAAGCTCCAGACCCTATTGGGGGTCACAGTTTAAATAAGCCAAAAGAACCACATCATCTGCAAGAAGTAGCAATGGAAATCTTCAGTCCCCAAACCGAACAATCACCTAGCCCAGGCTGCTCCTTGTGATCCTGAAGTGATCATCTCAAACAGACTAGTGACGCATAGAAACAGCCCCAGTTCCCCCGTGGGGGTACAATTGTAGGCCTTCTGCAGGTCCCTAAAAGAGATAGACTAGTTAACCCATCGCTCATGAAGCCCCATCAACACTGTACAGTAAGTTCTAAGAGTTGGTCCAGTGCAGCATGGTTAGCACATAATCTGAACAGTTTCTCCTGTATGCAAGTTTCAATGATGAAGCCTTCTGTCCAGTACCTTGAAATATACTTTTCCTGGGGAGCTAAGTGGTGTGAGCCTTATATAGCTGGAGCACCCTTTCTCGGTCCGTGTTTAAAGAAGGGGGATAAAATCCTTGACTCGCTATTCCAGGCGCTGTGGCATAGAGGTCTGCCAGCCAACACAGTCCAACAATGTTCACAGCCTTCAGCATCTCAAGGTACACCTCATTAGTACATGGCGCAATGCAACCAAGGAGCTCCTTGAAGGTTTCTGTTTATATGCATGTATACATTTTTACCTACATATGTAGGGTTTTGCAAGGATATCAACTCAAAACAGAAAAAACCTTCGCACATCCGCTTCATTAGCCAGGTGAGAAGGAGAGCAATGTTACCATAAAAAACGTAAAGGTAAAGACTGTTTGCCTGACGAAGGTCGAGTACCAAAACATCTACAATAAGGATATAAACTCACCTCGTTATGACCCATTAAGTTAGAAGTTTCCATGTATCTCTTGTTCGATAAAAGCCTGTCTTTTCTTTTCCTACAACCAACAGAAAGAAATTCATTAAACAATACAGTCATACTGTATATGAACAAGTGTTTAGCAGGATTTTTGGATAACCATGGTTACCCACTAAAATTGACCTCTAGCCTGGTCATAATAAACATTCAGGCCACACCCCTTTCATTATGAAACGTGTTTGACATTACTGTATGTACTGTAGAGCGTTGGCTGCTTCTTTTCAGCCATGTTTTATATTCCTCACCTGACCACCAAGAAAATCACCAGTGGGACACACACCAAAAGCATTCCAACTGCTCCCGCTGCAGAGCCGATCAAAAGAGAAAATGTATGGAGACCTGTAAAGTCCACAGTAAACATAGCAGTCAGCAAAAAAATCAGAAAGAGGGAAATTATTTTACAAAAAAAACTATTAACAAACACAGCATCCTGCACATTTACCTAGCTCCACTTTGCTGGAGGACACATTGAATGCAAACCTATCAGAGCCCAGAGAGTTGATGCTGAGGCAGAAGAGAGATGGCAAGTCTTCGCTCACATGGTACAGGGTGATGAGGCTCGTCATCCCCTGGCTCCCCAGGGGAACTTGTTTGATCGGGATGTCAGCAGAGTGATTGATAGGCATTCCTGCTAATTCCCAAACCAGGGAGGGAAGGGGGTTCCCCTCGCTCTCACAGGAACACCGAATCTGGGATAAAACCTTGACGCAGCGAGAAGAGGGCAGGATCTCTGGAGCAACTGAGACAGATGAGGAAATAGGCAATTTGCACAAATCTGTTAAAACTTCTCTGTAAGTATAAATGTTTACAATTAATAAAGAAGTTATTAATTAATCTCACATGTGACGTCAATGCTGGCATGCTCTGATTTTTCAGCTCCGTGGGCATTTCGAGCTTCACAATAATACTGATCCTCCGAGAGTTTGGTCACATTAAAGGTGAAGTCTTGCTCTGAGCCCACCAACTCTTTTCTTCTCCCAGACACTCTGAACCAGGTGAAGTTAACCACTGCTGGATTTGCAATGCTTGAGCAGCTCAGAGTTACAGGGTTGCCATCCACTACTGCACCAGAGGGGTCAATTGAAACTGAGGTGTTCTTCGGGGGATCTGCCAAAAGACAAAAGAAAAATGTTTTTGTTAGAACTGCATTCAAGGTACGTGCATCCATGATGGGAATGCATGATCATATCCTGCCTTCATTTCAAACATATGGGGATGAACACAAGTTACCTTGTGAGGTTTCAAAGTTTAGTAATACAACATCATGCCTTTCCAATAAACTGCACCCTCTTCTTTACCATCAGCGAATCTAAAGAAATCACTTTGAGGTCTTTTTTAAATACATTTTAATCTTGAATTGCCCTTTCAGTAAACTAAGTCAGAATCATTACACACCAAACAAAACATCTACACATAAATGAAGACACTGGCACACATGTGAACACAACCAAGCTCAGTCATGATGGACCTCTGACATAGAAGGCTTAAGAAGTTGTCACGCTATGTGACAATGCATTACTGTCCTAAGTGTAGACACCCTACAGTTGCCTGTGACTGAGTTTTGGCGTCAGATCATGTTTGTCTATACAGTGGGGACATTTCCAGCATATAAAAACACTGGAAACATACAGTTGTGTTGTTTGTTATCAGTGTTAAACAATGTCTTCAGTGTGTTACATGAACTTACAATGAATATCCAGCTGTATTTCTGCTGAAGTTTCCTCTCCCAGCTCATTTTTTGCTGCACAGCGGTAGCTTCGACTATGGCTTGTGTCGACACCATTTATAACCAAGGTCGATCCCGGCTCCTTATCCTGCTCATCATCTCTGTGCCAGGTGTAGTTTGTCACAGGTGGGTTTGCACGACTGATACAGGTCATAGTAATAGAGCTGCCCTCCAGTATTGGACCAGTGGGGTTGACGATTACCATGGTTTCCTTTGGAGCAACTTGAAAAGGAAGCAAAAGTGTGGGTTCAGTACATGTTGCTACACGATATTTGTAATTTGTGTTTCTGCTTGATACTGACTTACATTGTACGTCTATCTGAACGATGGATGAGTTCTGGGTTCCCACTCTGTTGCTGACTTTGCAGTAAAATTGGCTGTCGACTTCTGAGACTGTAGTTAAAAGCATTTTCTTTGAGCCCACTACCGTCACCTGATCCCCATCCACTTTGTACCAGGTGTAGCTGTCTGCATCTGGATTTGCACTGGTGTTGCAGGTCAGAGTCACTGAGCTGCCCTCTTGTACAGGATCAGAGTAACTGACTGAGGTGTTATCTGGAGGGTCTGGAAGACAATTTTAAAATTCAAAGTTTGTGACGTACCTGGATAAACAGATTTCTTGACCACTTAGGGACAGCTTTCAAACAAACATTGATATGTTATTACTTTAAAAAGTTCAAACTTCCATCTGAAATATGGAACCAATGTGGAAGTGATAACTGCAGTTCCTCAAGTGTCCACTTGAGGCTGGTATCCCCTTTTGGTCCCATGTTAAAATGACCATTTTTAAAGAAGTGATTTGTGCAGCTGATTCTGGGTCTTCAGCATCTAAATATTCCACAATATTCACCAGCGACTTGCTAATTTAGTCCTTCTACCAGGCCTTAAATTTAAAGGGTGTATTCTGAGCTTTTCTCTTAAATCAGCTAAAAAGAGTTGGAGTGATAAAGAACCAAACATGTAAATATTAAGCCACAGCCAGGAGATGATTACCTTTGCAAAAAAATTTGAAAGAAGGAAAAAAAGTTAGACTGGCTCCGTCTCAAGGGTAAAATCTAACCTTTCAGCATATCTAAAGTCCACTTATTGACATGTTATAGCTTATTTTTAACGGTTTTAGGATATTTGCCACTCCATTTCTTGATCGTGCAGGGTAACTTCCTAGAATCTTGAGGCTACCAGGTCATTGGTAAGATACTCTGATACAGATTACACAAAGACATATGAGATAATCTTTAACATGTTAAGTAATGAGCTTTAAGGGTGCTGGAAGGTGGATTCTTTTGTATTTCGATGAAGGCAGGCGAGCGGTTACCCTGTTTTACACTCTTTGTGCTAAGCTAAGCCAAGCTCACCAGAACGAGTGTATTCATCATGATTTTTCACTTTTCCTTCAAGATGCATTAAATGCCAACATATTAACGCACCCTACTGTGAAACAAGCAACAGGTGTAACTAAACGTTTTATAAGGAGTTAAAAGGTTAATAAAGCATTTTTTTCAATCAGTCATATCTTTTCATCATCTTTTGGGTTGCAATTTTTGAAGCCCTTGCAAAGGGGCTTGTCCAGACTTTATTGTCTGGGGTGGCTGAGTCACGGAGGAGTGGCATGAAGTTTGTGGGCACACACACAAATTCATTTCATTCTTTTACCCCTGTTATCCCCACTAATTATATGTTATTGTAAGTAACTTAATGATTAGGAAACTGGCCAATCATAGATTTGAATTTTTGGGTGGCCATTCATGCCACCCCTTATCACCCCTCTGGACACGCCCCTGCCTTTGCAGCCCACTATACTGAAGGAAACTGTGGAAGATGCAGTTAAAATGTCAGTGAGTGATTATAGTGTATTCAGTGTTTCCCTTTATTTGAAAAAACATCCAGTTGACATCAGAGGTCAAGTTTGATTGTTAGAAAATTGAACTTTGGGCACCACATAGCCCAGCAGTTATGCTGCCTTCCAGTTACCTCGGAAATCGGATCTCGGGGCTGGGAATGACGTCACACCCGAGTTGAGCGTGTTCCAGTTGCAAGTCGGAAAAGCAATATAGACACCTCCAGGAGTACCTTTGTTTTGTTAGCTAATACCAGACGATAACAACACACTACGTGATAGTTTGTACACAAAAATAACATGACAACACAGATAGAACTTGCACGATACTATCAGTGTGATTGATTTAATCACACAAAAAGAGGAACAAGCAGCTAATAAACACTATATTTACAGCTTTAACGTTACGGTTGATGCACGTAGCAGCCATGTTGGATTTTAACTCGGGCTACTAAATTTTCTCAGAGTTGCCGAGTCGTAATTACGACTTCAGGGGGCGTTCCAGTTGACACTTCCGGAATTTCGGACTTCCCAGTTCAACTGGAACGCAGCATTATATCACGAAACAGAGGCTATTTTCCTCGCTCGAAGCGGGCGGCCTGGGTTCAACTCTGACACTTCACACTTTGCTGCATGTCATTCCCCACTCTATCCACCATTCTTTTATAAATATCTTTTTTTAAATAATGGCATAAAAAGACAATCTAAGGAAAAGGGATATTAAACTGGACATTTGTTTTTTATGAATCAAAAAAAGCAAGTTAATTAGTACGTTTAAATATATCTTTAAAGGGACAGGGGTGGAACCATCCACCTCACAACTACAAAAGCAGATGAGGTTAAACTAAATACATTTTTTAAACAATGCCATACCATTAAATTCACAAATATAAGAAGATATCATCTAAAAGAACACGTAACACAACAACAAGAAATCTAAAAGCCAAAAGCAAACTTACAAAGAACTTGGAGGGTCAAACTTTGTTCATACTGAAGGTCACTGTTGCCAGCTTGTCGGTTGTAGAGTACGGTGCAGGAGAACTTCTTTCCATTTTGGAGGTAAGAAGCGGTGAAGTTGATGACAGAGGTCACAAAATTACCTTCGAGGTGCTCCTCAATGTCTCCTATAAGTGGAGCCCAAGTCAGGGCTGGAGGAACAGCAAAACAAGGAGCCAAAGCTGAGCAGTTGAGCCTCACTTGACTCCCTTCTTCTACCTCCAGCCTGGATGGAGTTATGGTAGGTTTGGGCATTGAATCTGAGGAGTAAAAACAACAAGGTCATGGTTAGAGAGAAAGTCAAGAATGCTGCACATGTTTCAGAGTAACAGGACGTATAACAAACCTTGAGCCGTGATAAGGACACTTGTTTGAAAGTTGAACTTCAGATCATTGTTACACTGCAGCCTGAAGTAATAGTTGTCGTAGTGGTTGGATGGCAGGTTGCTGAAGATGGTGGTGCAGTCCTTCTCACGCAGGCTCCCCGTCAGGTTTCCCTGCAGGATGTTTAAGCCTGTGTTCACTCCAGTGAGGCCGGAATCAAACACCTGCGTTCGACTCCAGCTGCCTCTCTTCCAGATGGCTTTACATGAATCATCCAGGTATTGATCCCAATCTGAGGGCAAGCTGAACGTGCAGGGGACGATTACACAGGATCCACTCAGTCCGTCTACTGCCTGAGGCATGAAGGCATCCCACTTCTGGCATAATCTACCTGAGGTGTAAAAACAGCGACAAATGTTAACACGAAAACATTCCATATTGTAAATGTCACAAACTATACAGGTTCTGTGAGTGATTTATTTGATCAGGATATGTCCTTTAACTTTGACACAAACTTTTTCCATCTTTACATCATTGCAAAAATCAGACACATCCTTTCAAAACGAGCCAGAAAATCTGAATGCCGTTCATGGCAGATGTCTGTTCACTAATGATTGTGTTTCTTCTGCAAGTCATTTAACAAACATTTCAATGTTGAACAGCTCACCTTGAAGTAGACAGCATATGAGGAAAATCCTAAAAGCAGCTGTCATTCTTTACTGTGAGGTTGATGATCCTGAAGAGAGGAACAGGACGCACACATAGATATGAACTGTTGTTTCCAAGTGTGATGAAAACCCCGGGGAACATTGTTGATTTACAATCCTTTCAAAGGTTTCTGTTTAAACACTGAATGAGGAAAGACAATGTCTATTTTGCAGAGTAAAACTGTGCACAGACTAAGATTTAAAGGAAACAACCAACCACCAAACTGTCACACAGACAATGTCAAAGATAATGAAGCCAACATATACTGATTAAACAACCCCCGGCCCCCCAGCAAAGTTTGTTTACGTTCAGTTATTCGCTCTAGTCTAATTTAATTGTTTAATTTGAATCTGATAAGATTAATGGAAACCTCCCTCCTTACACTCATCACTGCTCTGCACTTCCTCGCTGTAACACAATGACTTTTCAGAGTGATAGTGTACAAACATTCATGCCATTAAGTTTTACTCTCAGATTTTCTACAACAACTCATCTGCAGCCCTTAGTCCTCTAATTCCAGGATCCAACACAATCAGGAACGCATCACTAGATCACTCTCACAAGTGTTAATCCCAGAAAAACAGCTAGAGTCAGAGATTGTTTATTCACATACACTCAAATCTGGACTGAGGTCTCACATTATATCAGCACTACAACCTCAGTTAGACATTTTAAGCAGGCATATAAACACCACCTTTTGAATGGACACACTCGCAATCACTGATTTAAAAGTCTGATGTTGTTTTTGTCGTTTGTCTGCTGTGATCTTTGTTATTATGCGCTGCAGAACATAATAACTCTTCTGTTGCTATATTTGCTTTAATAACCAGCTGCTGTAACACCTCCATCCATCTACATGCATCTACAGTATATCTAGATTGCAGACACAACCACAGTACAAATACACTGAAAAAAGCACGGGTGCAAAAAGATTAAAATTCAGCGACGTATAAGTAGATGATAAAGACTTAAAAAAGCAGAAAATAAAAAGGTGTAGCAGCATCAATCTTTCCAGAAGTTTGAGAATGAACTCCTACCTTACAGCGAACAATGATGCTCAGCATACAGCGTCTTTGTTTTCTGTTGGAACAAAAGCACATTGGACATTTGACCCACCGCCCCTGTTTTTGGTTTGAAGTACAGAATTACTGATATCCAGTCAGAAATGATTAAAGTGGTAACAAAGCAAATTCATGTTTTACCAGCATTGAAAGGTCAGTGGTTGTAATCCAATTACTGAGTCATGTCAGAGTGGCGGTGTGTTCGGGTGCCACCCTCAGCTGTTGGAGGATCTGTCTGGGGAGTGGCGCGACACGCAAGAACAGAGATTTGATTCTCTCTGTGTGAACTACAGAAATGTAAAGCACATTTTAGTGAGGAGGAGAAGACGAGCATATTTGATGAGCCAGCAAATAAACATGTGTTTTATGATGTCAGTGGACTATTTGTGAATAGAACAGTGTCACTAAAATGCAAACATTCACCCTTAACTTCAGCACACAAGAAGTCCCTTCATGAACAGGACATGGTGCGTTTATACATTACGAGGAAGTGAACGTATTGGTTGTACAGCGGGAGGAAAACAATGGCAATGAGTCTACTTCAACATGTCAGTAATCTTGTTAAAATGATCTGCTTACTTAAACGGACAGGTGAGAGCAGTTCAGTGACAAGGTGAGGGTACGATTATTCAACTAGCACCATTAATCATAAAAATGATGTCAATAAATACTTCCAGTAGACATGCCGCAGTCACCAGAGTCGATGCAAGTGGGTGACATTTAAAAACAAAGCTGGATTAATGGGCCGTGTCAGAAGACAAACGTAGCAAAAGAAGATTAACTTTGTGGGAAAGATGAAGTTGAACTGACTGCACCTCTTAATAAAAAAGGTTCTGTGTGCACCTTTGATGTTTCGTTAATTATCTGAAGTACCTGAATGCATCAAATAGAAAATGTTTGAAAACTCTCTGTGAGATCCCTTTAAAAGTCTGTAGAAAAAGCACAACACTTATGGTTTAACAAAATAAAAGTTGTCAGAAAGCAAAAAGACAACATAAAAAACAATTTCAACAAAATGCTGCACAGAGAGCGTGTGCGCTGTGCTTAACATTTGTAATTATGAGGTCAATCTTAAAGGTCACAGGGTCAAATATTGAAGTCCCTGAGGAGGACTGAGGAGATCTTAATAAGATGAGATCATCCTTTATTGATCCCCAGCAGGGACATTTAATTCAAGTTTTGCAGCAGTCACGAGACAAGAAGGAGAGCAGCATTAGTGTGCAGATAAAATAAGTATTGACTTTTGAGTATAAAGTAAACTATACATTAACTAGTTAAAGTGACCGGTTAAATAGTGACTCAAACTTTACAGAAGATTTTTTTTATCTGTTTTAGAAAGAAACTCAGAGAGCAGCAGAGTACCTTTAATGACCACATGACTGGTGCTGATGAATAAACAGAATATTAAACAAAGAGATTTTCTCACTTAAACTATTTTCTAATAGTGTAATAAAATACGATTAGAGGGGGAGAGGGCCCAGTCACAGGCCCAAAGATACATAATAGTTTAAAAAATGACACCTTAAACCTCCAAAAGGACATCAAGGAGAGAAAAAGGGAAAATGTGTGCATTAAATATTATTATTTTTGTATGGACTTAAATATGAAAACATCAAGAAACCCAAATGAAGAAAGAAATACACACTCCCGTCTCCATCTATCCAAAGCCCGGCATGGTTCCAGCAGACGGCTGTTCATCCTGCGTTCTGGTTTCTGCCTCTTAAAGGACGTTTTTTCTTGCCACTGTACCTTTGCTAAATGTTGCTCAGTGCTCATGATGGATTAATGTTGTAATACAGCAACAAGTAAGGTCTTATACCTGCTCTTTTGTGAAGTGTCTCGAGATAACATTCTTATGAATTGGTGCTATACAAAGAAAGATTGATTGACTGACTTCATCCCCATCCTTTGCTTTTGTCTGTTTTTAAAGTCCCAAATAATGATAAAAAAAAGAGAAAACTAAAACAAATACTTTTTGAATAAAAATTTAATAGTGCATTCCACACAGTGTATGCCTTCATTTATTTGCATATCAAACCCAAACCATATAACTTATTTCATGAAATTAAATGTATGATATCATAAAAATGAGAGCATGGACATATCAGTGGAAACAGGTGACAATGTAAAGCAACAAAATACAAATAATTACCCAGAGCTCTGTGAGCGTCTCATACAGGATATGAATCACTGGACTGAGTATTTGATTTCATTGTATTGAAAAAGTGTTGCTGCTATTGTGTCCATCCCACGTTGCTGTGTGCAGGGATTAAAGCGAACATCGTTTGAAAGAGGAGCTCGTTTCAAAGACGGTTTTTCTAACTATGAAATGAATCCTAAATTGTGGGGAAACAGAGTCGACCTCATGGCGGCTTTCAACATATGTGGTTGTAAAGGTCAGCAGGATGAAAGTTAAGATGTTGTTATACGGTCATGAGGGCTTTAGGAGCATTTTGAGAGATAACTGAGGTACTCAGTTATGTCAATGGTCGCCTAAAACTAGCGATAGCACGTTGTGGGGATATTGAGTTACAAAGCCCTGCATTGTAAATGTTATTTAAAGCTCCTGTGAGGAGTTTTGAGCTGTTTATAGAACAGAAAAAAACAATACTCAAGCCTAGAGATCATCTAAAAAAGCAAACAAGACCATCAGCGAAGACACTGATTATTTCTATAGAGTTATTTTAATGCCAGCATCAAGTGTCGCAGGGTAGGTGTCACACGAGGACACTAAACGCGAGCTGCAGGAGCAGACTTTGTTTACATTTACCACAGCAGAGATTGACAGTGACTGAGTTATATTTGGACTCTTAAAGAACGGCAGGAGGAGATTTTGAAGTACACTACTCACACATGAACAACACAAGATCAGCAAAGAGATAAAAGGTGCCACTCTGAGATCGCCAGCATCGATGAAAGCTGAAAGTTCCTGCAGGAGCTTTAACTAAAAGTTCAAAATAAGAGCATCAAATAGTGCTTTAAGGTACCAAAAGAAGAAGTTCTCTTTAAGCGAGAGGCCATCTTCAGAATGCAATATGTCATATTGTTTTTTCTGTAATTATTAAAGCAATAATCCTGTTTTATATGTTGCAGCTGGTAGTGGAGGAGCTCATTTACATATTCAATATTTTGTAATAACTCAACATCATTCTGAGCTTGTGAATTTCCCCAGACAACAAATGAAGCCTTATTTACTCCAGAAGTATCACACAAGAGGGAGTGCTGTTGTTGTGAATATCAGCCCTGCTGTGATTCAGTAGTACACAGATATATCACGCAGATATGAATACTTGTGACAGCGCTCTCTCTCGTGTGATATTGGTTTTATCCAACAGTTCTACATTAAGCATTTAGGAGTTAATAAGCAACAATTCCATATTTGGCACCACTAACACAACCAGCTCTGCAAAGTTGAGACCTTAAGTTGCTTTTTTTGGCCTCTTCCAAGTCTGAGGTAAATAGTTTTTTGAATCCTAGACAAAGACTGTTAGCTGTATCGTTCAGTAAATTCAGAGTGATACAAAGTGAAGAGCAGCAGTGGTGTTGTACTGTAGCCTACATCAGCGCTCATTGAAGGCCTCCTGTCCAATGGATTACTTGGTATGAACTTCCTGTTGTATAGAAAATCTAAATATCTTAATAAATTATTAATTGAGTTTTTCTGATAGTTACTACAGCGTTCATATGAAATCTAGTAACAAGCTACAATATGTGCCTCTGAGAATAGACTACAAATAGACTTCAGTATTATAAAGAGGCAGAAAATAGAAATCCCCCCTCAGTAAAGGTAACTGTAAAAGAACTTAAGTACAGTAGGCTACTTGAGTTAATGTGCTTAGTTACCTTACACCACAGAGTTGAAAACAAGCCAAAAGGAAGCTATTGATAGTTCATCTCGTATATTAAACGTCAGTAGGGTGGGTTTAAACGGACTAGTGTCGCCGTGATTTATTTCACGCTGTTTTTGTTGATACTCAGGTGTAACACCTGTTGTGAGGACGTCTACACACACATCGTGTTTCTAGAAGCTCTTATTTACTCTGGCGGCAGGTAGGCTACTTAAACGTGTCCACCAGCAAACTATCATGTCACGAGCAATCATTCACCTGTGATTCACCTGAGAGTCACAAACTAAGTGCTGCCATGATGTAGCCTCCAAACATTAAACGAGCAATGCACGTTAATGTTTGCTACGACAATAAAGCTTACTATTTACCGAGGGCAGACGGTGTCTTCCAGCGGGCGTCACGTTGAAGACGAGATGACGGATCTGATTGGCACATCGACATCAACAGAAGTTGAAAACTACACCTATGCTACAGGATTCACGTGAAGGAGCTGGCTGACAGTAAAAACTGCGATTTGCAGGCAACGTTATGACACTCTGCTCCCTTTGATTTATTTTGTTCCGCCGGTTAGACACTGATGAAAACAACAATCCAATTATCAAATTGACGAACTTTAATCCCTGCACAGTGACCTGTAGTGAAGTCCACACCAGTCCGACTTTACATCATAATGACATTAACATGCTGTAATGGCGGACTCTGACCAGCAGGGGGTGGTCAGACTCAAAGAGTGAATCAAACCTCCCAGTAACAGGCTTCCAGTGAACCTCTTGTCTCTTCTGAAGCATCACTCCCTTCAGTAAGTGTCCTCTGCTGTGTCCGAGTCCCAGGAACCAGTGCACCGCCGGGTCTCCTGCAGGAAACCCACATTCCTGAGTCCAGGTAGAGAATGAGTCCCTGAGGTGTTTTCTCAGCCACACCAGCCCCTCACATGGGGCGGAAAAAAAAGACTAAAATGTCTCAGTAGCTTTTCCTCAAGGATTAAACAGTCACACAAGCCGGAGGTCAATATCGACTGTGCTCGTCTGTTGCTGTGACGATGACATCCATCCAAATCCGCATGGATACTGCATTGGAAGCCACCAGAAAGAAAAGACGGTCGTATGTCTTCACACAGAACGTAAGAGTGGGCCGAGGAGACTGAAAAGAAGAGACAGACAATACAAATATGTGATGCCATGATAACAATAGAGAAGAGATTTGAATTCCTAAAGTTTCCTTTTTTGGTTTTATTAGAATAGTTCCTCTGAAGCTCTTTTATTGCCCGCTTTAAAAACCTTGCAGAAGCTTTATTTCTGTCACTAATATGAACAAGGTGTCATATTGTAAATGCATTCATCCTCATCCACTTCACGTACCTTTGATCCAGTTTATCATGCATCTCTTGTTTTCATTACCAACACAATGAACCCCTTACTCATCACTGCATCTTTATGATTTGTGGGTGAGACATCATTAACAATAAGCAGACGACAGCACTAGTATATTTTTATTTACAAAGCCATACTGGGAAATCTGCAAGCTCACGTCTTCATTTCAGCTCTACAGGGCGCCAGGTAAAAACTCAGGATACAGTGAAGAGTAACTAGCTTTGAAACAGATCTGGCCATGGCTGCCTTTTCTTATAACGCGCCTTGGGCATGGATTTTCTTAAAAGGCCACTGTTCATTTGACAGCCTGTTTTAAATTGTTGTAATTGTTTTGTGTGGCTGCTACCTTGGACAGGTCTCTCTTGTAAAAGAGATGTTTTAATCTCAATGGGACTTCCTGGTGGGACAAAATATTAAATTAATTATATGGTGATCACCAGAAACTGTCTTGTGCCTACGAGAAAGTTTCACACGTGCAGAAGAACGTGCAGAGGCAATACTTTCCCGTGAGCATAAGAACTTTCTCGTCCTCACAAGATAGTTTCTGGTGATCACGAGATAGTTTCTGGTGATCACCAGATAGTTTCTGGTGCTCTCATGGTCACCAGAGTTTTTTTTTTCTCTTAGGGGCTCCTTATCCTGGTAAAATAAAGAAATAGAAGTGAATAAAATCCTTTACTTATGTTAAAGGTACAAGTACATTGATTAAAATACTTATTTACAAGTTTAATTTCTATGTTCAAATTTAAGATTTAAAACGTAATATCATCCTTAAATAAATTTAAACCATCAAAAGTGAGCTTCTTGGATTTTCAACAAGCAACACATTATCCCCGAGCTGCAAACAGGTCTTATGTTTATCCTCTATAACAGTATTTGTAATGGTATTTCTCACTCACTTCAAGATGTTAGGAGACTTTGGGAGATTAATCTTGGATAATAAACGACAGATGACCAATGGGAGGCAGTGGTTGGCCTGATATAAAAAACATCTTCCCCTTGCGCTAGACATCGTCAATACAACTCAAAATTGTTGAGAGAGTTCATTTGACCAAGACAAGGCTGGTGAAAATGTCCTTAAACAAAAAACCCTTCATGCCCTTGTTGTTGATTTCAGCCTGCAGACTGCATACAGGTGTTCTGGTCCTTTTCTGACCTCAACATATTTTGAATTGTGAGGAGTTGTGTTCAGAATTGTGTTCTCCAAACACAACAACCACCCAATAAAGTCCAGGCGCTGAAGGACTTCTGTCATGACACATTTCCATGTTATTTAATAAATATGAGTACATTTCTTTATTCATTTGTCTCCCCCTGATTGACATGGTATTAGTAAAAGACGGGTTTAATCCTAAACAATGTTTTATATTCCACATTTCTGAAAGTATTTCTTAAAGTAACTTGTCACCCAGGCTTTCTACTTCATCTTATTGATCAATAATCTGTCTCCTCTTGAACGGTGGAGAAAGAGTGTCCTTTAACAAGAACTTCAAAGTGAACTAAAGCGCAGTACTTTCGTAGTTAGTCACTTTCCACAGCTTCCTCTGGGTGATTGATGAGAAAATAGTATTGACTGGGTTTCTCAGGGTAATTGTAATGTCATGGTAAACCTATAGTGTCATGTGACATGTTATTTAACACCTGAGACCGATTAACCTCCACTCAGCAAATCTTGTGTAACCGGACACCTGCCTTTGATTTCTAATTCAATAATTACAGAGATCGTCTGTGTCTTTTAATCCCACACGAATCGTCCAGGTCTATAATCTGTCCACTGACCCGTCTGGGAAAAAAGAGCGACCTCGAATCATTCAAATGATCTTTATGTCATGTCCAAAACAACAGCACAGACAAGGGGAGTCTGTTCTAACACCACACAAAGCCCAAAAGTCCTAAAGTGAACTCTTCTAGAGACAAATCACAACTATAAAAAGATCAAAGTGACGACCTCCAAAAATGTGCTTTTAATAAAACTACTGTCTTTAAAAATAGAGACCATGACGGTCATGCATGTCTGTCTGTCGAAAAACAACAACAACCACATGACACCAAACCCCAGTTGACTTTTCAAAGATTTTAAAGATGCAGGACTTGGACACATTGAACATGATATATTCTGGATATATTGATTTGTATAGTTGTATGGGGCCTTATTTATCTTACCTGTGCACTTAAATAAATGTGTCTGAAGTAAATTATGTGCTCCAGTTCTTTCTTTGGATCCTGTCTTAGAGAAGGAGTCCACTGAGTTATATTTTGAACATCTAAGGTCAAACATGGCGCTGCCCAGCTGGCAACTCTGTATGCTCTTCTGTTCTGTCTTTTGAGTGTGATGTGATTTGATTTTGATGCGAGGATTTCTGAGCTTGTGATGCAAAACAATTCTCCGTGCAAACGGACAACAAAGTGTTATCTTATCTCTTCTCTGAGAGCACTGATTTCCATTTGTAGAGCAGCTGAAGTGCAATAGTTTCCTTCTACTTTGCTTTATTTATCTGCTTATTTGCTTTTATTCTTTCTCTTAATATTATGTTCTGTTTTAACTGTGAAACACTACTTTTTTTTTAAAGTGCTGCATAAATAAATTCAGACTCGTAGTGAATTTCAGTTTTTTTCATGACAAATGTTTCCCGTGCAGATCCAATGACCGGGGATTTAAACTCAATATCTTTCATTTTCAGGTAGTTTAGGTGCACTGTTTGAGAACTCACAGAAGTGGCTGTTCGTAGATGGTCGTAGTAAACTTCTTCTATGGCCTGAAAGTAAATGACTCCCTTTAGCTTCCTCTCATCACACTCTGCAGGAAAGGAAGAAGAAAGACAAACATGCGGTTCATTAGGAAACAAAGGACGTATTCCAGTCACTACAGTCATCAGTTCTCTGTCGCTTCATGAGAATTTAAAAATGTTATTTATTATATCAAAATTCTGTCTTCACATTAGACTGTACATCAAAGTAATGAAAGATAGAAGCTAACAATATTACATCGTTAAACAGCTGTGTTAAATCCGAATGGCCAATTACGCAAAGCAACAGTCCTGTTGAGAATAACAAAACGTTACTAAGGGAAGCAGACGGTTGCTAGGGACGCAACTCTCATCACAGACTCTGGAGGAATAACTCTAATCATATCAATCCGCTGAAAGAAGTGCGGTTAATTAGACTTTGGTCTATTTACTGTGGGGAAAAGGAGACAGAAGAGGATGACAGCGGATAAAAACTGAACACTAAGACAGAGAAATCTACAAAACTAAAGTTAACACATAACTTAATGTGCTTACGGGATACGATGGAGTTTAAAGACTGCTGAATGGAAAAGACTCCGACATAACGAGGCAGAAAAACTCAATCAGGTGCTGTGCTGAGACATGCAGACTTTTTATCCTCGTCTCACTTCACCATCTGCAGAAATGTTTAAAGTTCGTAATGAAAGCTAGTTTAGCTCTCTTTAAAAAGGCTACAGAGGTTACCGTTGCCATGGACGCAGCTCAGACTTTTTGTTAAGCAGAAGAAATAAATCATTTTAAATCAATTAGATAATTGTTTAGAATTATTGATTTTATTTAGTAAGTAGCCGTGTAATAAAAACACCTGACTTCCTTTAGGGATCTAGTGAGACACACAGGGCTTTCATATGCAAACACACAGCCAGTATTTGCACACACACCACTCTCCTAGCCAGTCTGACCTGTATAGTAAGCTAGTCGTCTGTGGTCCATGTCAAACAGGAACCACCTTTTCTTCCAGGTCTTCACCCTCCCCCCTCGTTTGGTCAGGAAGCCCGCACAGCGTCGAGGGGTGAGTCGAAGGTCTGTGCAGCCGGCTACTCCGTGACCCAGGGACTCCAGGTGTGACCGCAGATCGAAGTTAGGGGAGAGGAAGAGAGGCAGGCTGCGCTGCTGGAGGGACAAACTGAGTTTAGATTAAGGCTAAAAGAGGCACTTTAGTTTTCCATGGAAATCTGAGGAAACATTAAAATCATCAATCAGATCCTTTTTTAATGGTCACTGATTCTTTAGTATTTCTAATGTGATCCAATGGAACAGATTGATCTGTGAGGGATCCTGATACTGAAGAGAGTTTTGCTTCTCCTGCACATGGAACTCAGTGTGTCTGATTTACCCCTCTCTTAGTCCTACAGTCTGAAATCAAAATAGACTGTGCAAAAACCTGATGTATTTATTGAATAACTCTGACCTCTACGGAAGAGAGGACTGAGAGGCCAGTTTGAAAAACAAATGATGGTGATTCAAAGTCTGAATTGTATTCCTCTTGTTCAAGAAGTTCCTTCCCTTTATTCTCCACGTGCTTTTGATTAACTACCTTAAACAAATACATTTGAGTTTTAAAAAGTGATAAAGAACAATTTGTTCATTTTTTTGCATTTGAACCTTCCCCACTTTCTTTCACACCAGATGGGCAACAACACTACAGTGACAACACAGTGGATATTAAAGGGCATTTGGTTTTGAATCTTAAATTATTTAGTTTATATTTAAGACATTAAATTCCATTTTGCAAAAATCCCTTCGGTGTACCACATATATCAAAAAAGAGCGCTTAAGAGGGGGTTGAAGTGAGAAAGTAGTGATACAACAGATGTCCAAACATTTCCTCTCTCTGTTTGGGGCTACATTAGCTGCTACCAGCATGACACACTTGTAGTTCTGACCAAACAGTCAGTTGCCGAGTTGATTATTGCGTACTGAAGGTGTCAGATTTGGGGGGGTGGGGTGGGGTTATCACTTTAAACAGTTAATTTTAGAGTAAGAAGATGACTTATTTTGGTCTTAAACATGGCTTCATTGTAGATACTTCCAACATACCTCTGGAGACTTCAGGGGAGAACTGGCCTTTGGGTCCTCCTTTGGTTCTGGCTCTGGACTGCGTGGGGTCTCCGCCTCGACTGGTTCTTTTCTGGGAGAGTTCAATTCTCTTTGCCTTCTCTCTTCCAACATCACCCGCTTTCGCTCTTCCTGGTTGCACACATGAATCAGAGAAAAATCACAAAACTATTCCAAAATATGTTCTGAGCCTTTTCAGGGTAACAAGTAACAGAGATGTGTTTTCAATGGACTGCTTGATGTTTGTGTTTTAAAAAAAGACAGCTGGCTGTAAAATGCACACGGAAAGCGTCCCTTCACTTCCCTCGTTCAACTCTTACACACTCATGTTCACACTCATATGGCTTCACATTTTCTGCCTTGGTATTTAGCCGTGCTTGAAACATGCATCACAAACATTCACACATCTGGTGGCTGTTTTCTGAAAGCGTCATGTGTGAGCAGGGTGGGTGTCAGCGATTGGACAGCCGTGTCTAATGCAGGGTGTCGCGGGTGATTAGAGGTGTCAGTGAATGTTTTTCCCACAGCAGGTGACTCACCCGCTCTCTCAGCAGCCTCTCTTTCTCGGCTTTGGCTTCTCTCAGTTTCTTCTCGATCTCCACCAGATCGAACAGAGACGGGCTGAGAGATTAAGAAGTTGTATTTATCAGTTAACTGGTAATTGCAGAGATTTAGATACAAAAAACATGTATGAAGTTGTAAAAACACTAAAAAACAAAAGACAAAGAACAACAGCACCACTGCATTTAACATAGTTTTAACTGTGCAGCTCCTGAGAAACACACAGAATAACACATTTGCACATACAACAAACAAACTTTTGAACGAAATTAACAACAAATAAAAGAACCAACAAAGCTCCAAAGAGGCCAAACCAGTGGTATTCTACGAAGCCAGTTCAACATACCCAGAGTTTCTTTAGGATATCTGGCTTCACTCACCCTGACCAAGGAGACCACACTAAGTGGTCCCATAAGGCTGGTTATCAACCTCAACCAGTCTGCTGTCAGCAGATCATGCTTCTCAACGCAAAATCTGATATTACAAAATGTAAAGAATTTAAACTCAGATTAAAATCACACAGCTGCAGAGACAAAAAGACTGTGAACATGCAAGTACATGCTTATAATACCATTTAATCATCATTAGTGCACAATATCTGAATATAATAACTCCTGTTTATTCACTTGAATTAAAGATGTCCTCATATGTGGTGTGTCTGACAGTTTAAAATGTAATATTTCATCTGCAGCCCGATGTATACAGAGCGGTTATGTGGCTTATGTGGCAAACGTAGTTAAAAGTAGTTAGGACGTGTATTTGTATGCCTTATATTTACAAAAAGTAGAAGGCTTCAGTGCTTTGATTAGTCTCTGTTGTAGCATGATAACTGTACATCTTTTATAATGTCTTTCACGATCATATGAACAATCACACAATAAACACAGCAAGTTTGTCGGTCTCTCTCCCTCCTTCCCTCTCACAAGCAGCTCACAGAGCTCTGTGATCAAGAGATCTGATTGGTCAGTGGGAAGAGTTTCAAACAGGTCCATGTCTTCTCCCAAACTTAACCTGCCCAGGGGCTGGTTAGGTGTTCAGCATTAGTTACCATGGTGATCTACCCTGGAACCCCGGAACATTTGTAGTAATGAAAACCAAAATTTAACCCTGACGTTACCTTGACAACTGAAAATCCTGCTTCTCAGTACCCCCCCCCCCCCCCTCGGAGTCCTACTGTAGATCATTAAATCCTGACAAAACTCAACATGATTTCCACAGTGTTACATGACACTGATGTCTGCTCAACCTTAAGTATCAACCATCATCATAACACTTCTGACTGGGGAAGGAGCATGACCATTTCACATACTGTAATCACTGGTTTAAAATAAATCCAAACTTGTTTGAGAAGGAAAGTGAAAGCCAGCAGTAAAATTACCCAAAGGCTTCTATGTTTGATGACCTACTTAAACAACAGTAACTTATCAACCTTTATTACTCTCATTTTCAGTGTGCTCACTTTACGTTTTAGCTTCGATTATGATGCTTTCTATTATATTGAATTTTTACTTCCTTTATTTAATTCATGTAAACATGCACGTTTTTTCTTAACTTTTTGCTATTGATGCTGTTTATATTCCTGGTTTTGAGCTGCTGTAACATCTAAATTTCCCCCATTGGGGGATCAATAAAGTTTATCCTTATCCTTATTCCTAACTATCTTTTCAACTTCCTGTTTTTGTTGCCCTATCAGATTTTTTTGGAGAGATTTCACTGATGAAAATGACCAGATTACCAGATGAAACATGGTCTGTGTCTTTGCTGAGTAAATGTTGTGGTAACTAACAGGATTTCTGTCAAATCTACGAAAATAAGACAAAATAATTCAATAAACTGGAATAATCTTTTAAAGTATCTGCACCTTACATGGAAACACACTGAAATAAAACCCTGCATCTTCTATATCCTGCAGGCAAAGTATAAACTATAACAAACACATCCCTGCCTTTACTGTTGCATGCATAGGCGAAATAAATCGAACAGAAAAGTCTCCCTCTTTAAGAAAGTGATCATCAAACCAGCGGTGTAGTAACTGACCTGGCAGCACGAGAGCTCGTCGTACTGTTGCAGGGAGTGATGAGCCCTCCACCATTGCTGGTCCCAGGTCTGTACACGCTGCTGTGCCCGTTGCTGAGCCGGTGGGAGGGATGGGGGGACGTGAAAGCCTCTGGGCTGTCTGGAAGCGTCCTCACCAACCCTGAGAGAGGACGGTAACAGAGACAGACAAGGAAACATCACGGCTAATACCTTTTGTTTATAATGTGGAGTCACAATTTGTGCAAATGATTGCCATGTCTTGAGATGATAAGAGCTGTAATGTGCTTTTTATGTGTTTTAATGCATTTTAAGGTGTTCTTTTTATAGGTTATTATGTACCTTACTGCAGTTTTATGTCTGCTTTTGTGCTTTGTGTGAAAAGGAAAGAAGGATACACGCATGGCAAGACTTGACAAGACCTTGTACATCAGGCTCCTCTGATAATTGGTGAAGGATAGGTGTGTGCGCGTGTGTGTAGGTGTGTGTGTGTGTGTGTGTGTGTGTGCGCGCATGTGTGTGTGTGCGTGTGTGTATGTGTGCAAAAACCAGACACTTATGAAGAGACTTTGGGCTTCGGTAAATGTGAGCTCCTCTGGCTCATCCGGTCTGTACAGGTAAATCCTGCTTTCCACCAACGCTTAAACAACCTGCCGTCTCTACTGACACACCTTTGATTTGACTAAAAGGGAGGGAACTGAGCAAACAGTCGCCACAAAATGAGGACATGAGCGCAGAGAGAGAGAGGTTTATTGTTCTGTCCCATGGTGATCTCAGCATGAACAATCAAGACCACAATAAGAAAGTCATCAAAGCTCACCCTGTACTGACAGCGGCCGGTCGTTTGGTCGGTTTCGATTCGAGCTCCGTCTTCTGGGCAAACTGGCAGATTCTTTGCCGTGGTCCTATGACACAAAGGAAAACGGTGCTGCTGAAAAACCATTTAAACGTAATTTTAAATGTTTGTATTTACTCTCAGGAATTTACTCTTAAAATACTAAATATTGAAGGTGTTCCCTCAATCATCCTGTGTATTTAAACAAAGGTTCAATGAATGAATGAAATCGTGTTTCTATGAGCTAAAACAGTAAAGTGATTATGAAACATTTCTACCATTAAATCATTTAAATCAACAATAATTGTTGAATTATTTCACATTGAAGACATTTTGAAGCCCTACTGCTGAATATTTAAAGGATCAAGTCGATCTAATGATAACGTTTTCAGGTAATAACAATTTAATTTATCTAATTCTGTTCCCATGCTAAAACGGGCTTTACAACAAAAAGTAAAAAAAAAATGCATAGACTGATTAAATACAAATAAAACCAAAAATAGTAGAAAAAAACAATATGATAATGTCACGGGAGAGAAAAATCACAAATATCAAACAAGGGGGATGTACTCCAACAAGTAGTGGTGTAACAGTATTTGTATTTGTGCTGAATGTTCAGACTTCAGGTTCAGAGCATGCGGTCTGCGATGAATACGTCAGAGTGGAGAATTAAGGCAATCACACATGACAGTATTCACACCTCAATCCAGGAGGCAGGAATTATTATAACTGTTTTCTAACAGCTATTAAACAACAAACGGCGTCGGGAGCGCCGATAGCCTGCTGGTTATGACGCGCCCCCAATGTATGGAGGCTATACTGTAGGCTTTAGCGCAGCGGTTGTGGGTTCAAGTCCGACCTTGGCCCTTTGCTGCATGTCATCCCCCACTCTCTCCTCCCAACGTTTCCTGTCTCTCTTCAGCTGTCCTATCTAATAAAGGCAAAAAGACCAAAAAAATATCTTTAAAAAAAGAAGAGGCGTCTAACGAATTATCTGCGCTGTTTTTACAAAGTCTCTGGATGAGAAGGTCAGACGGTCCAAGATGTTACAGATGTGAATACATGTTTAACCCTCCTATTGTCTTCCCATTAAATGCGCACCTGTTGTCCTCCCGGGTCAAATTGACCCGTTCTGTTTTGACTGCTTATAAAGCATGAGGTATAAAATGATCACCAAATTTTTTTGTTTCACCTTTTTAGTGAACTTGTTTCCAACACATTAACATGAATTTTTCAATATTTTTTTGTAATTTATGGTGTGATAGACCTCATTTACATAAAATGATACCTCATTTTTGAGTAAAAAAAAGCAGAAATTCTGAATTTTTTTCACTATGGTTATGATCAGAGGCACAAAAGTAGATGGAATATCACAGACTGGTATATGTCAAAATTTAGACATGATATTGTTTTGAAACCATTTCAATTTTTTGAATGGCAGCAAATAGTCACACCTGTTATCCTCCCGGGTCAAATTGACCCGTCTAGTTTGACTGCTTATAAAGCATATAGTGTAAAATGATCACCAAATTTTTTTGTTTCACCTTCTTAGTGAACTTGTTTCCAACACATTAACATGAATTTTAAACTTATTTTTTGTAATTTATGGTGTGATAGACCTCATTTACATGAAATTATACCTAATTTTGGAGTAAAAAAAAGCAGAAATTCTGAATTATTTTCACTATGGTTATGATCAGAGGCACAAAAGTAGATGGAATATCACAGACTGGTATATGTCAAAATGTAGACAGGATATTGTTTTGAAACCATTTCAATTTTTTGAATGGCAGCAAATAGTCACACCTGGGTCTAGTTCTAGTACTGTTTATAAAGCATATAGTGTTAAATGATCACACCATTCTGTGTTCCATACTTTTAGCCAACTTCAGTCCAACTCATTACCACATATTTTAAACATCTTTTACACCTCATAAAACTGAATCAAAATAAGCAGAAATTATTAGTTATTTTGGACAACCACTTACTGGTATGTGACAAACATTAGCCAGGATATACCCAGTTCAAAGTTGACTGATGCAATTGTAGTCATAAATAAGAGAGAGCAAACAAATATGATTTTCAAAGCACAATACTTCTTGCAAAAGCTCTCCAAAACTATTTTGAACTGTTAAAGAATTATACAATAAACAGAGAAACTGTGTGCGTGTGTGCAACTTCATCATAATATAAAACAACAGAAAAACAGTATGTGTGTGGGTGTGTGTGTGTGTGTGTCTGTGTGTGTGTGTGTATGTGTCTGTGTGTGTGTGCGTGCATGTGTGTGTGTGTGTGCATGTGCGTCTGCATGAAATCAATTTTACATATCTGTAGCTTTGAAGTTGTGCCTGTCTGTGTCTGCGTGCATTGTGCTGGAAGGTGCGTGGCATATCAAATGTCAACATGTACTGTACAAGTGTGTAGCTAGTTTGTTGTCTTGAGGCCCAATGCAGTGCAATTCCCAATGGTGTGTGTGTGTGTGTGTGTGTGTGTGTGTGTGCGTGTGTGTTTGTGTTTGTGTGCGTGTGTGTGTGTGCGTGTGTGTGTATTTGTAGCCCCATGTAGGTAAATAAGAAGTTCTGATGAAATCAGGTTTACACAGCTGTAGCTTTGATGTGTGTGTGTGTGTGTGTGTGTGTGTGTGTGTGTGTGTGTGTGTGTGTGTGTGTGTGTGTGTATGTGTGTGTGTGTGTGTGTGCGTGTGTGTGTGTGTGCGTGCATCTGCATCTGTAGTCCCATGTAGGTAAATAAGAAGTTTTGATGAAATCAAGTTTACATATCTGTAGCTTTGAAGTTGTGCCTGTCTGTGTCTGCGTGTGCACGCGTGTGTGTGCGTGCGTGTGCGTGTGTGTGTGTGTGTGTGTGTGCGCGTGTGCAGTAGAGGTCATTTTGTGTGTCTGAGTGTGTGTGTATGTTCATTGTGCTGGAAGGTGCGTGGCATATCAAATGTCAACATGTACTGTACAAGTGTGTAGCTAGTTTATTGTCTTGAGGCCCAATGCAGTGCAATTCCCAATGGTGTGTGTGTGTGTGTGGGGGCGTGTGCGTGTGTGTGTGTGTGTGTGTGGGGGTGTGTGGGTGTGCGTGTGTGCGTGTGTATTTTTTGGCCCCATGTAGCTAGATCAGAAGTTATGATGAAATCAGGTTTACCCCGCTGTAGCTTTGATGTGTGTGTGTGTGTGTGTGTGTGTGTATGTGTGTGTGTGCATCTGTGTGTTTGTGTGTGTGTACTTGTGTGTGTGCGTGTGTGTGTGCGTGTGTGTGTTTGTAGCCCCATGTAGGTAGATCAGAAGTTTTGATGAAATCAGGTGTTCACAGCTGTAGCGTTGGTGTGTATGTGCGTGTGTGTGCGTGTGTGTGTGTGTGTGTGTGTGTGCATGTGTGTGTGTGTGTGTGTGTGTGTGTGTGTGTGTGTGTTAGAGGTCATTTTGTGTGTCTGTGTGTGTGTGTGTGTATGTTCATTGTGCTGGAAAGCGCAATAGTGTGACCCATTGCACCACTAAATATGTTCGGGTCAAATTGACCCGGGAAGACAACAGGTGCTATAAATTTTAATTAAACACACATAATTTAATAAAAATAGTCATAATTAATTTTACTTGCAAAGACCATAGTAGGGGACCATCCATGTCATTTTCAGGCAATTATATTGAAGAAAACCAAAGTTATGACAAAATAACTTTTCAAAACGGGTCAAATTGACCCGAAGACGATAGGAGGGTTAAGGCTATTAGCATATATGCAGTGTTAGAGGACCCGGGCTTCAAGCTTCAAGGCTTCAAGCCTGGTTACAATGTCCCATCCCGTGTTAACAGAAGTCAGTCCGTGGTCCTTACTGGCGTACACGAGCGGTGATTGAGCCTGACCACTACACCCTCTGTTCAACAACAACAGATGGATGGACCTCCCGTGACATTTAAAGCTATGTGACCGCACACTTCATAAATCATGATTGTGATACATTGTTCTTAAAGGCACATGTTTCATTTTGTCTTATATTTAACATTGTGTTTATTTTGAAGTTTTCCTTCTTTGTTTAATGTTTTATACACTTACACAGGTAGTTATCAAAGACCCGAGATGGAACAAAGTGTCACCTGCACCACAGTCAGCTCTCAGTTCATTAGAGAAACATAGAAATATGACTCAGGAACTTTTTGTTGCTTTTTTCCTGTCGAAGCGAACTCTTATCATACAGTGACCACAAGGTACGAACCGAACTGTGACCTCTGTGAATCTTTACACCCTGAGCGACCAGTGAAGCAACACATTAAAAACTGCACACAAAGACAAAAAATGCAGATTAGGGTTTAAAATTGGGATAAAATCTGTTTTTTAAGAGGTTTTTTTAAGAGTATGAATTTTAGATTAGCATTCAAAGAAAGAAAAAAACTAATTCAAACCTTTGTAGAGAGAATAAAAGGCTGTATTTTTTGTTGCTCAACACGTGCTGTATCCATGGCAACATGCTGCTTACCTGAGGAGGCTTGTGAACTGTCAGAGGGGAGAGTGACATCATGCAGGGGGCGGAGCTGGTGACGTTCGACCAATCAGTGAGCGGTTTCTTCTCTCTGAGAACCTGTCGGACCAGATAACGTTTTTCTTTGAAACTCAGTTTCCTAAATGTGATGAAGCAGAGCGGTAAGACGCAAATACAGCTTGAACAGAGAAATGTAACAAGTTTAAAGAGAGCAGCAGAGAAGACGAGAGATTGAGTGACTGATGAAACCTGCCGCGTTCAACATACTACATCTGACTGAGAATGAAAACTGCCACTGCCTCTGGGGATCCTAATGAGTTAAAGAATTATCATTCCCTCACTATCTTTCCCTCTAACCCTCCCTTCCCTGCTTGACTCACAAACACATGAGCAATTCAGACGCCGCATGCCGTCCACAGTTTAACCCTTATCTGTCTCTTCCCTGCTCCACACTAACGCATGCTGACGGGGAATGTGTGAACAGGGAAGATTTAAAGCACAGTTTCTGACCCTTTGGTTTTGTTTTCTTCTCCATTCAGTGAAATATCCAGGAGTAAAATCTACTACCACCGCTTCTTTTATTCAAGCTTGAAACAATCAGACTCAATGTTCATAAACTTTCTGTTGAGTAAGTCCGTTTTCTCTCCGTCACAAAGTTTAAAGTTCTCTGACAGAAGTAAAGCACATCCTGCATGCTGTCATATTGTAGCCGTACACACTTGGTCATGCTGTCTGAACTGTCTTGTCCGTCTCTCCTCCTCTGTGCTGCCACTCCCTTCAGCCCTCCCTCCAGCTGTTCCTGTTCTCTCATTTAGAGGAGCCTGTGATCTAAACGTTACGCCACTTTTCTGAAAAACACAATTTTAACAGCTGTCATCTGTGCCTATCAATTTAAGCTCTTCTTCTTTTTTTAAAGCTTACCGCTTGTTGCAGAGATGTGGAACTTCTCCCAGCTTTCCTTCTCTCCCTCTCACACATCCACACAAACTCACATGTACACACATTCACTAAAAAGCAGCACCCTCCCTCCTTTGCTTACTCCTCCCTCTATCCTTCCTCCAGCATGAGTTGAGTGCGCTCTCTCTCTCTCTCTCTCTCTCTCTCTCTCTCTCTCTCTCTCTCTCTCTCTCTATGTCTTATTGGCTTATTCCTCGTCTACACGTTGTCCTCTTCTCAGTTAAACTGGCGCTGTCATCAGTCTGATCAAAGTCAAACTACGACCTGTGCGATAATGTCACATCACAGTTCAGTTAGCAGCTAAGTGAATCACACACTTTAGTAGATAAGCATTCATATTCAACTCTGATAGCACATGGCAGCATGGGCTGTCCTCTAAATCAGTGGTTCTCAACTGGTGGGTCAGGACCCAGAGGTGGGTCGCGGAGTTGTTTTCGGTGGGTCGCGAATGTGTACCTGGAAAAAAGCTAGTCTAAAAAGGTCTGTGAAGCGCTTTTTAAACATGTTTGTTTTGTTCAGTTTCTTGCTTCTATCACATGTTTTGTACTGACTGAGGTCCAAACTCCACAATTTTTCAATAAAATAAATCTGATTGGTCGAAAATATCAGAAATTTTGGTCGTAATTTTTCACAGAGGAATTCGCGGTGTGTCCTGAGGCTAGACGAGTTGCGTACCACTACTCTAAATGGTACTAAGAGTCTTTATATTTCTAATTTAAATGTAACTGAAGCTGAAAAACTGAATTATCTATATTTAAAAAAAACAATCATTATTCACTATACATGTAATTCAAATAGAGAACAAAAAGATTATCAGAATGGCCATCTCATGCTTAATGATTTTGGTCACAACTCAGTTCTTCCCTCTCATCCTGCAGCCCTCTAGATTTACCTGATACACGCACACAATTCATTTTGGTTGATTAGGTTATATCTTCTGTTGAGGATATTGATGATGTGCTCCTCTTTAATGAGCCACACTAAAAATAAACTAAATTAGTATCCTCTTGAAAAGGCTTATCCTCCAAACAATGACATGAAAAATTAAAACATTTCCCAGACTTGCTATGTTTGCTATAATAACTTCCTCCAGAAATCTGGACTTGTAAAACATAAATGGAAATAGCCTAAAGGTGCACACTGCAACCTTCACTTACAGAGAAACGATCCTGTACCACTTCCTGTGAGATTGCTTGCTAGCACTAACCTATTCAGATAGTCCTGTGAACCTAAATCTGCTGATTTGTTGGCCACTTGGGGGCAGTACAACAACAGTAAACATGTAGGAATAATAAAGTAAAAATAGCAAACATTTCCATGTATTTCTTGTTTCGGGCCTGCCTAAGAACACTGACTGAAGGAGACAGCTTACAGCATTATCTAACCTTATCTAGCTAACCTTAGCTAATTAGCCCTCACCTATGCTTTGACGTGAAACATGTCTTGCACAAGTGTCAGCATGATTGACCCTGCGTTTTAAAAATACATAAATCTGTCCATACTTTTCCGGCTTTCATCCTTCAGAAGTTTAAAGAGAGGAATTCTCCTCTCGATTTATGTAAACATCACCACAGTGAAGTTCTACTTAGGACTTTGCTGTTTTTAGTGATATAAAAAGTGTCGCGGGTGCTGTATAAAGGACACAAGTGCCCAATTCTTGCAGTTT
Source organism: Tautogolabrus adspersus (assembly GCA_020745685.1). Taxonomy (NCBI): domain Eukaryota; kingdom Metazoa; phylum Chordata; class Actinopteri; order Labriformes; family Labridae; genus Tautogolabrus; species Tautogolabrus adspersus. Next base: position 5,476,094 of record CM036542.1, read on the forward strand.
GTCTTAATATCTATCTATTTTTCTGGGGTTGTCAGGTGATGTAAATGTGTGGTATCACAGAGCGTTCCATGGTGGTAATTTCCTGAACTCTTTTTGCCCTCCAGGCCTCTGGGCCAGTCATGTGACTGAAAGCTATGAATATGTCAGCACACGCTGTGGGGGTTATTTTGGCTTCACTTTTGTACAATGGGAGGAGATGGGGAAGTGTCATCCATTTTATATACAGTCAATGCCCGATACCTGAAGTGCAGGTAATGCATCATAAAACCTGCACTCTCTATAACGTAGTTTTAATTGTGAGCTTGTCTGTAATTTAATAGATATTTAACTGTGTCTCAAATTCACATCCCTTTTGTGCAACTTATTGACCATTCCCCAAAACAAAAGATGTTTACTCAGCTGCCTACTGTTACACAGCTGCCACTCAGGAAAGTCTATCATACAAAATTATCATCTACAGACATGGACATTTTCAAAATGTATTACTAAGTTTTGCCATCTTGAGTGGTACCAGAATCTGGTCTGGACTAAAATGTCATTCTCTTTTGGCAGCATTATCAACAGTTGTACTGTCAGTGGACAATAAATGTATACATGTTCTGTATTTAAGGCAAAGGCCTGATGAAGATCCTTTGGATCGAAACGTTGCGCTGTTTAAAATAAAGTTGCTGATTGGGAGTTGAACAGTGTGCGGGGCTTTCTCTTTTTTCTGCAATTGTTAGTCCTGCACCTGTATGCTATCCTGCTTGGATGTGCGCACACTAGTTTTTTTCTCTGTCAAAGGCAAGCCAACACTACACTGGCCTCAGTGTGAGGTTATTCAAGATCAGATTGTTTCCATAAATGTAATACTTTAAAATGAGACATTAAAACAAATACTAGACAGTAAAAATTAAAAAGCATATTGGGGTAGGTAAGGATTAATTTCTGACACAACCACCATCTTTTGTAGTATAATAATGTTATTTTCTGAAAGCATTTTATAAGAAGCAGGTATCAATGGCTTCTGATTAAACCATCAGAATAAGACATTGTTTGTTGTGAAGTATTCCCAGTTGTGGTACAAGTGATCATAAATCCTTCTTACTGTCTGAGTTGTGTGGACGAGTTCTCTCTTCTCTTTCCTCAGGGCGTTCAGCTCCCTCTCCTTCTGCCTCTCCATCTCCTTCAGCTGCCTCTCCAGATGCTGGACTCGCTCCTGAGAATTAAAAACACGATTGCCTTCACTCTTGACTGCCGTGTGATTCTTTCTCCTCAAAACAAGCGGCACTTGCTGTCTGTGATTCATTTTCCAGCCCGAGTTCTCTTAATCTTTTTATTGTGCTGTGGTGTAATATTGGGTAAGTATCCCTCTGTTGTGACCGTGTGTGTGTGTGGTGTGAGTGAATGCAGACAGAGCAGAGATGATCTCCTCAGCCGAGACACAATGCAAATCAGACGTCCACTTTGCAAGTTAATGAGACGCGGGAGAGACACGTGACAGCAGGGCTGAGAGGGAAACTAAAATAAATGATAGACTGATATTTAATCAGCAGTTAAAAAACGGTTATAGCACTCATTTTACAGAGAGACAGACAGAGAGAGCAAAAGACAGGCAGACAGTCAGACAGAGAGACAGGCAGTCAGGCAGAGAGACAGACAGGCAGTCAGAAGCTACAGAGATGAGCCGTCATCTGCAGCTGAGTCAACTACCATCCCTCTCATACAATCACTCTCTTCATCTCTTTTACTCCTCCTCCTACATACTCGAGCTGGTTGAAAAGTGGAGGCTTCATATAATAAAAAAGATACTTTAGTAATGAGAGGAGTGTTACTTGTTTTGAGTCCTAACAACAGAGAAGGATCATTGCTTTTAGGTAGCATTACCTGTGTAAGCAAAGCTACTTTTAGCATCATTTCCCAACCATTTTTAGCTAGCCCCAAAAATGTGTGCCGGACTGTCGATCCAGACTTCAGTGTTGCAGCAACTACTGCTAGAAATTTTCATTTAAAAAAATCCTGGTCCCCACAGGATGAATGCTTTCGTCTATGGTTGTTTACTTTAAGTGTCACTCAAATGTCACCAAGAATGGACCTGAGTATCCTGGTTTTGATCAGGTTTTTAAGTACCCCGTTCGTGTTTGTTCATGTAATCATCATATCCCGATATTAAAAACCTAATTTTTGCAACCTGGATAACTCTGAAGGAAAAACATGATACTGTGGCATGTATACACCTTACAACAGTTTCTGTCAGCTGCCGACTTCCTGCTCAGGTGTGGCCTCAGCCAAGTGACGTATCGGCAAACAAACACCGTGGCGGCAACATGATAGGCTGACACCGTGACGCTCTTCTTCTGTTGCTGGAAATGAGGTGAATACACCATATCTGCGGCATGATGCTGGCATATAATGGAGCTAAGCTGGCAATAAGCCACAGTGGACTCATATTTCTCAGATTTGAGAATGTGTGTATTCAAAAATAAACATCACAGGCACCTGCGCAAATAAGAAGCAGGACTCAGAAACCAGGATACTAGTATACAGGTATATGAATAACCAGGTTTCTCTGAGTGCCTGTAAACAGCATAATCCCAAATATGATCAAAACTGGGATAAGGCTAATAACAGGAACACTTAAGTCCATTTAAACACACTCAGTTATGCTTTCATTTTCCTAAAGGTGGTACTTGATTTGGTTTCTAATTGTTCATCCTGTGTTACTCTATGCTCCGCCTCCTACCTGTAATATCATTACCCGACTCCTTGAGGGGGAAACTTATGATCACCAGTCAGTCTGTCCTGCATGACATAATTATTTAACAACCTTGAGGCAAAGAACCGAAGAAGAAGAGCTCTCAGGCTAAGGTTAGACATTAAGTATATAATCAATCAATTAATCAATCAATTGTTCTTTTCATTGTGCTTAATCTCAACAAAAGTCCCCTCAGGGCACTTCACACATAGAGCCAGTCTAGACCGTACTCTTTTTTTAAAATTATTTACAGGGATGCAACTTTATTAACCAATGAGAAAGCAGCTGGCAACAGTGGCAGAAACCACAACCTCTAAACGGGCAGAAACCTCATGCAGAACCGGACTAAACTGGGCACAGGTATCTGCCAGCAACCAGCCTGGAGTTTTTACAATAAATCAAGAAGAGAACAGAGAACAGAAACGACTCCAGCACAGGATTGAGTCCCTCCTTAGGTACGTTATTTATGTGGTTGTATGTAGTCTGTAGTTAAAACTATTTTTTAAGGGAAGTGCAAGTAAGGAGATCAGAAACCTTTGATGGACTGCATCACTTTCATTTCACAGTCATTTATCTCGTAGACTTGTTTGTAGCTTTAATAGCTAGTGTTATTAAAATGAAAAACATGACGCTTAGTTTATTTTTGTTTTGATTTCCTATTTTTCTTGTATGTGTGTGCTGTTAGGATGGCTTTAAAAACAAGGCAAAGACACATGACTGGATTATAATATTTACATTTTCTTTCTTCTTTCTTTTTTAAAGTTATTTATTGGTCCATATTTGTATTTATTGGACTGGACAGCTGAAGAGAGACAGGAAATGTTGGGAGCAGAGAGTGGAGGGGAAGACATGCAGCAAGCAGCGGACGTCAAATTTGAACCCCACGGCCGAGTTCGGGTTCCTATAGCCTCTGTTCATGGGGCGCGGAATAAGTAACAGGCTATCTGGTGCCCCACATTTACATTTTCTGTCAACACTTTTCTCATGAGTTTGTCTGACGATGGGATAAATCTCTTGTTTTAATCATGACCATGTGCCTGGCATGTCTGGATGGAGCTACATTACCCAAAACTTTTTCTTTAAATCTTAAGAGCATAAAAAAAAGCGTATAAATATCATCAAACTCTAACAGAAACTCTAGAAAGCTTCTAGAATAGCTGTAGACTAACAGTGCTGCAAGACAAAATAACACTGAAAACAAATGTTCACAACAATAACTCAGCATCAGAACAAAGAACACACTCGGGTGTAAAAGTCTCAACAGTCGAGCCTCTCTGCTCTGCTGTTATAAATGTAGGATTTATCACATATGTGCCAACATGCTCCAGGTCTCTTCACATCCTCGTGTGAATCCAAACCTTCCTCCATCAATAAGCTGCAGTTTTAATTTTGAATGTCTTGAATGTCCACTTTAAATCGCTCTTTGTTTGCGGCTATATTGTCGACCTTCCTTTAGAGTGCCTGGGAGGGTGTGACAAAAGAGGCCCGCTCTATTCAAAAGTAAACAATGTCCAATCAGAGGCTGTTCACTGGCACGCTGCCTCTTAAAAAACAGGTTGGTCGCTCCAGGTGATGACTGGGATTAATCCTTTTCAGTTAGTGGAAAGACAGGGACCCATTACTGTTGTTTTAGTCGTCAACTGTTTTGCTTTCATGAACACCGATTAAAGGTCAAGAATAATTCTTTGGATTGAAACTTTTGAATCAATCTGTGAGCAATAATCAGGTCCCTTTTCTACCAATACAAATCACTTACTGTAAGTGCACAGCTTTAGCATTTAGCTAACAAAATGCATGGGTAAATATAATCAGCGTCATTGTATTCATTATTGAGATCATAAATATCATCCACTAAAATATTTCCCCTCATGTGTTTTCCCTGTTGTTGCTGCTCTGCTCTCCTCTGTCCTGCTCCTTTAACGCTCTCTCACTGGTGGCCTCTGATGTAATTAAGCTTGCCTTACGCAGTCATGTGACTGGTCAGGGTGATGCTGGTGCGAGTGAGGTAAAGAGTTCACGCTCGTGTCAAGGCCTAACCTGAAATCAGAATCAGAATGGTGGACTGTGACAGGATATGGGAGAGAGTGTATGTTAGTGTGCTCTGTAATTTAAAATATATGAAGGTCTTCACTGTGTAAAGAAACTAAATATGGTCTGTTTTTGTATCTGAAGATGACGTACAGCTCTATAAATAATGAAACATCTTAAAAACAATGTGATTGTTGTAGGAGAAACTCGGATTTGTAGCTTTTAAGTTCACCATCTGATCTTCTCTTCTTTATTTTAATGCTAAAAAAGGAGATCATTTATTTTACAAATTGAAAAATGGAGGAATCTGCAAAAAGAAATACAGCAAGAAAAGCAACTTTTTCTCACTAAATGATAAGAAAAAAGGTGTCACAGTCTAAGTTTTCTTCTGAACCTTTATACTGACCGTTTATCTTGAAATAAAAGCTAAAGTCACCGCAGGTCACACCTTCACATTCACACACTGATGGTAGAGGCTGCTATGTAAAGTGACCATCAGTATTAACTCATCCCCTTTATCCACATTCACACACAGCCGGCGACGGAGACGCGGGGGCAACTCAGGGTTACGTGTCTTGCTCAATGAAACATCGACATGTGTCTGCTGAAGCTGGGGATGGAACCCCCGACCTTCTAGTTAAGAGACAACCGACTTTACCACTGAGCCACAGCTGCCCATAAATAAAAATCTGTCGTTATTTTCGGTGCAGTATGCATGTCTTCTTGTTTGCTAACAATGCAATTTGTTGGAAACAGATGCAACACTTCTCTCTGATACAGTGCAACAAAAATGTTTATTATTGGTAGTCTGTTTCTCTTGTATTCAGAGATACAGACAACTAGGGCCTTATATTCAAAATGATTATGTAAAAAAATCACCAGTGAACATGTGTTTAGAGTCTATTTAAATTGGTTTCAAGTAATTATCAGGGCTCCTACATATTTCTGATCAAGTCTGAGGTCATAAGTCTGTATTGACTGTCAGCGTAAACACTGACATGAAGCACATGACAAGCCGATAAGCCATAAACCTGAAAAACATGTCAGGAGCAGCTGATACGTTCTCAAAGAAACTCCTCCAAGACATGTTGTGTACCTGTGCTTTGTTGACTGCATGCTGCTGACATGAGATCTCCTTCTCCGTCTCCTCTACACTGTCGCCCTCCTTCTCTTTGTCCGTCGAGCTCTCGTCCTCCTCATCAATGCCGCTCTCCTGCTCCAGAACATGAAACTCCCAGTCCTCAAAGGCCCGGGCTGCTGCTTCCATCGCCTCTTTCTCCTGAATAAAAACACACAACGATTAGTCTAATAAAAACAGTCTTCAGTAAAAGTAGGTCCAGGTTGATTAAAATGCTGGCTGACAGATTAAGAAAACACTTTAACACAGTTCAAACCTTAAAAAATCATCATCTTGTGTGCAGCGGGCGGGTCACTCACTTAGACCATAACACCGGGAAGGTTGTGGGCGTAACAGGGGGGTTAAAAATCTAATTATGAATGAATTGAAGTTATTTGTTCTTTTAGAAAGAGACATTTTCATTCTAATTATAGTAACAACTTGGAAGAATAGTCTTTCAGTGGTGATCTTGATTTAAAATCCAGAGTCCGCCCAGTCTGAGACGGAGACAAGACCAAGTAAAAATGCTTTTGATTCCAAGAAGAGACCGGGTCCTTCAAAAAGTGGTCTTGAGACCAGACCGATTTGTAGTACTGCAACACTAGTTGCTGCTCTTCCTGATCATGTCACCCTTGAAAAAGAGATCTCAGATCTCAATGGGACTCACCTTGTTAAATCAGTCAATAAATAAACTAATAAAGGATGCATGTTAACCTTGGGTATGTGCTAGTTTTGTGTTCAGTAATCCTCAATGCATGTGCTCATACTAAAGTAATAAACTGCAGTTAGATTTTGATCAGCAGCGAGCAGAAGCAACACGAGCCAAGTTACTTTGTCCTTACCAAGAGATTATTTGACATCTTTATAAAGCAATCTGTCAAAAAAAAGGTTATTTTATTTACCCATGGGTAAAGAGAAACAAACACGATGAGACTTTTTGTCTGAGGAAGAGCTTGGCTCGAAAAAATCACTTATCAATAAATCCCTCAAACGGGAGCTCCTTGGTGTGCGGATCTTGTTTGCTTCTCTTTACCTATTCGTGTTTTTGAAACCAGCACCCACTGAGAGGATGTGTGTTTTTCTTTTCTTTTTCCTTGTATTGACTCAACTAATATTATAAAAACTATGCAAAGTACCAAATGATCATACGTCTATTTTAAGATATTTATTGGTTTCAAGAAATCTGCAGATTAGCATGTTTTAGTTCTCTGTCACTATCAGCACTGTAATGCTTTGATGCAAAACATGGAAAAAGTGAACACGAGAGTCCAAACTTGCCTCATTGTTCACTTCTGAAACACCTGTGCTGTTGTTCTCGTGCAGGCTGTCCTCTGGATGTGAGCACATTTTTTTGACAAACCAGTTTGTGGAGATCTTACCACATAAATCTGACATGTCACAACACAAACTAACAACCTGCTGCTGGATGTCGTAAAACAAGGCCGTCTTTTATCCCCTTCTGTCACAAAGACATGCGGACGTCCTATGAACTAAGTCTGTGTGTATTCTAACTGAACAGCTACACATCAGGTTGAACAGGAACTGAACAATCACACACTGTGGAGAAAAAACAACATTCAAACTGAGCCCTGATGAAACTGTGTCTGAGACATGTCGTCATGAGTCAAACAGCACCGTCAGTATCGGTTTCAGATCTATTTTTCCTATAGATAACAACAAACAACATTACTTAATAGATTTTCAGTTTCTATGTAACTAAACTGTGATTCTAATTCTGATCTTGTTGTTTTCAGAAATGGGTTGAGGACAGCTGGTTGCATTTCTAAACAAACAAGTAGTCAGAACGCTCTTAAAAAGCAGAGATGAGGCCATTTGAGAGCTTGTTTTGACTGGTAACTGAATCACAGCTAATCTAATAGATTTGCTATTAAGATAGCTCGTTTACTCGTTTGCTTACCAAGAAACCTCGGCAGCTCATCTGTCAGTCTACAGCTGAACTGATCAGTGTTGTCGGGTACAAGTTTGCCTCCTCTCAAGGCTTCAGAGGAGAAAGTCTGAAGAGGTCCAAACTCTCTTCCATTGTTAAGATTTTCGCTTTCATCGGGAACATCAATAAACACAACGATTGGTACAAAGTAATGTTTGTTTAAAAAAACAGTCAGGTTTAAAACATATATGATAGCTCGAGCCAGTCAGCGTGGATTGTATATATATTCTCAATGAAGAATTTCCATATGTCAGACTTCATCTCTCTGTCAGAGTGATAGCTTTAGATTATTCCAACATGAACACACACGAGGTGTTTTTTATACGATCTTCCCAATGACCAATGATTCACACATGACGGAACATTTGTTCTAAAAGCAAATGTCTATTATACTCTGTCACCTCGTCTGTCATCTTGATTTCTGCAGCAACATGTGAATTAACAGCTCAAGGAGATTTCAGGGGCAGCCTGTCACAACCAGGAGTGCATGTGACTGAATAGGGCTGCTCTCACCTACATTTCATAAAAGATGAAGCAGAACTTTCTCAAACTTATAGTCTCTTAACTTATATAAAGACCTTATCAGATCCTTTTTTAATATGCTGCTTCGGTCTGAAGAGGCTGTGTTCAGCTCAGCCGCTCACCTGCTGCAGCTGCTGTGTCAGTTGTTCTCTCTGGCTCTCAGGCTGACTGGGGATCAGTTTCTCCTTCTCCTCACACCTCCTCTTGAGTTCCTCCACCCTGCTTCTTTCCTCCTCCAGCCTCACTCGCTCCTAAGGTCACAGTCAAAGATTGAAAAAAAAATGGAATAGGATAAAGAACAGAAACATAACAAAAACATTTCTACCCAAAAGAATACAATGACAAATCAATTTCACAACCATGTTTGTATTGTTAGTACTGAAAGACCGCAGACCTCTAAATCCAAACCAGCTCTGCTCCAGCTGTAGCAGCCGGGAAATGAGTTATCATTGACAACATTTAGTGTTGAGGTTGGTTGAATGTTCAGAGCCCACGCATTTCTACATCAAATTCCTTCAGCTTGCTGTAGTGATGCTGAAAGTGTTGTGAAGCCGTTTCAGTGTTACAGCAGCTCTATACAGCTTCAAGTTCTGCAATACTGACAAATAAAACACATAATCAGTGTCATGTTACCTTTTGTCTGTCATTCTGTCTGTGCTCCTCTCTTTGTGTGGCGTCCTGCTGTAGATTCTGCAGCTTCTCTGTGTGTCTGTGCAGCTGTTTCTTCTCCGTCTGCAGCTCTCCCTGCAGCAGAGCGATCTCCAGCTGCAGCTGAAAGGACAGCAGACGCTGAGGTGAATCATACTGACCAGAGGTTGAGTAAGTCACAGATATGCATTCCTTTAAAGTGGCTATGCTGGTGTTTGGGAAATGCTCGGAGATTAAAATGTGCAGACTTCAGCAGAGACACAATCAAAATCATTTGAGTGTTTACTTCAACTCTGTGGCTTTGTTGTTTTTGTTGAAGAAGTCGTTCAGTGTTAAAAGAACCCTTACTGTAACCTTAACCACCTTTTTGTATCTTCATTATATGTAAATGTTCATAGTTTTCTTAATTAGTGACCAAGTCTTTGAAGTCCTTAAGTGTAAAAAAATATGGATTCACAAAGTAAAAAGTAAGTTCTTTAGAAAAGTCCAGTTTTCTCCCAACAACATATATCTGTTTACCATCATATATATAACAGCTCTAGATTAGCATTGATCAAGCTTTAACTGGAGAGTGTGTGCCATTTCTGCTTCAAAAATACAATTATACCAAAACTATATGGCCCAGATCAGGTGCAGCTCCAAAATTTCGTATGTCATGGAAAAGTTTAATTTCTCCCTGTGAAGGCCCCCCCCCCCCCCACCAGCAGAGCCTGCTATGGTGCTTTTGCCCTTCTGTGTGTCCTTGTGTGTCATTTGTCTTTTTCTTGGTTGTATTCCATCACGATGTGTTACACTGTGCTGTCTTTTTGTTTGTTGTGTTTTTTGTCCACTGCTGTAAATGACATTTCACTTTCAGGGACAATAAAGGTCTGAACTGAGAAACTGTCATGGTGGACCAGGTTCACCTTTGACTTTATTTGAGTAGTATTTATAATGTATTTTAAATTAGAATTAATTGCCAATTAACTATCTCTCAACAAGTATGTTAATTGAAATGATTAACCATTTAATAATTAATTTTGTGTAAGCCACAAAGACTGTGCCAAACTGAACAGCATCCCTTGTTTTCTCTATCAGCTGATGAGACACTTATATGTTTTTGTGCCCCCCTATGATTTGGCCAGAATCGTCTCACATGCTCACCTCGATCTTTAGTTCCTCCTTGTGTTGGTCGATCTCTGTGATTCGTCGTTGGATCATAGATGGCGACTGAAGGATCCTCAGTGAGCCCCCTTCCAACTTTTTAACGCAGGACTGACAAAAAGAGGAAATAAAAGAAGACAATGTCACCACATCCAAGCTTAAACCAACAAAGCGTTAAGTCTAGACATGCATCTTAGTTTATTTTTAAATTTCAAGGAGCAGGAGATGTTCTCTTTCCTTTTTCATGCAGGTGCTACGGAGGATAAGTTCAAATACTGCATTATCATTAACAGCTGCATCGTACCCTCTCACTCTCTGTGCTGCTACTCTCAGTATCTGACTCCGCCCCTGAGGAGGCGGGGCTCTGACCGCCGGCCACTCTGGTAATCCACGGCGGCCTCGGACCCTGCTGCCACTGACTCCTGGGGCTCTCCATGTTGTGTTGGGGCATTTCTGAGAGGAAAGAAAGATGATGTTAATGAGAGATACAGAGCTGGAGGAGATGGAGGGGTCCGTCTGACTGTAAGGAATTTTCTAGTAATCTGATCTGCTGCACGGTTGGAGGCGTGTAAGGGATCAGCTGACAGTTCACAAAGAGGATATCACAGCTGAGTAGTACTGCATAAGCACTTTAAAAACACAGAAAATCCCCCCTCGGCTTTCAGGAGCTGGTGTGTGAAGGAGAAAAAAAACCCTCCCAGTGAAGTGAAATGAAAGAGAAAGAGGAGGTTTCAGGATGTGGGCGATGGTTTGTGGTTGTGTTTCAGGGTCTCTTTCAGAGTGAAGGACTCTGGTGTTTGTGCAGTGATAAATACTCTTTTCTTTTCGAAGGCCTTTGAAGTGCATGAGCAGCGACAGAGTATATCAATGGAGCGAGAACAATCAATACAAAACTACAACGAGGGATCGCCCATAAAAATGTTGGAGCACATCAGAGAAGTCTTTGAAGTCCTTTTAAGGTGTACCGTTTTGTCCTGTCTGTCAGATGACACTGTTTTACATCAAAGTGCTTCCCAACATTTAGGAATTTGCCAATCTATAGCTTTTGTATTCTGGTCTCTTTATTGGATCCACCCTTTATTCCTCTACAGCGTAGTTTCTCTATACCCTAAAACAGAAACACAAAAACCTATTTGTAGGAAAATACTTCTGATTCCTTGTGTTCAACCTTTTCCCACCATATTCTCTCGCCCTCTGTGCCCTCCCTCTCCTCTTAAGTCCAGCCCTTATTAGGCTGTAGTGGATGAAGGCAGAGAGGGAACAGAGATAAATACAGAGTCGAGATAAGAGTGAGGGCTTCCAAACATCAACTGGCACAGTGACATCCAAAGAGAGAGATCAGAGAGGGAAAGGACGCGCAGGGCACAGACAGAAGAAATGGAGATTAGACGTCAGGATGTGGAATCTAAAAAGTCAAAAGCTAGTGTCTTGTTTCTAGTGATAATGACCAGAACAGATGCTCACAGATAAACTACTTTAACTACACCAGACCGCCATCACTGGTGAGGCATCATGTTAACTGGTTTATCAACACCCCTATACTTTGGTCTAAGGGTGACAATCCCCGGACAAGTGACAAGTGAAGTCAGGACTGCAGGAAGGCCAGTTGATCACCCAGACTCTTAAACTACAGAGCCATGCTATGTCACTCTACTGACTGAGCTAAACTGGCGCCCCACTGGCATTTTGACAGACGTACCCCGACTCTCACTTGCCCACATGTCCTGTCTCTCTTCAGCTGTCCTATCAGTGAAGACAAAAAGGCGCACAAATAATCTTAAAAATACAAAATAATATACAAATGTAAAGAAGTGCTCTGCCTCTGTGCAGGATCGGCCTTAAAGCTGTACATTTGCACTTACTGACGTTGTTTCCTCTTTAGATCCTTGCTTGTGTTGTACTTACTCTCCATGTACGTCGCTTTGGATAAAAGCGTCTGCTAAATAATTGTAGAATTGCAGAGAAAAGAAATCCAGATTTTCATAAGTAGATGCTTAGATGAAAAGGAAGGATTGTATGTCATCAAACATCTGAACGTTTCTTTTTATTTAGTAAGAAACCACTGACTAAGGTGAAAATAGGGCTCTCGCCTCGTTACATGGGACACACAATTAAACTGTCAAATAAACTGGCTACATGTACTGATCATTTGTACAACTTTAAATAAATCCTGCTGTGCTCTTTGACCCTCTGCTTTCCAGTAAAAGCTGTCAACTTCCAGAGAAATCCCACAGAGAGCTTCACGCTGAGTCATATTCCTAATAAAACAAACCTGAGTGCAAACCTCTGCAGTCTGACCTCCAGCTAAAGTCCACTCAGATACACTATCAACACCACAGAGCAGAGAGAGAGAGAGAGAGAGAGAGAGAGAGGTGGAGGAAAGTCCAGGATTTCATGTTAACAAAGATGTTTTGCAGCCAACAAAAGGTTAAACAAACACAAACAGAACCAAACGAGAGAGAGTGAGACCGTTAGAGGACCACTAACTGTGGATGTCAGAATCAGCAGATACAGAAAAAGAGGGCAAAGTTCAACCTGGGAGCCAAATCGAAGAACAAAACACAGTTCTGTGCCCAAAATAATTAGGCTTGATTGTAGGGAGGGAAGCGCCTCTGGAGAATAAGATAAGAAAACAGAGATGAAATTCAAAATGAAGAGTGTGTGTGTTTATGTGTGTGTGAGCCCAGCGGTAACACAAGACATCGCTCTCACACTCCCAAACAGATCTCAGAAGGCTTCATGACTCTGCAGTGCTAACAATCAACCACAGATAAGTAATAACCAGCAACAGCTGATTCACCATCACACAGAGAGAGAGAGAGAGAGAGAGAGAGAGAGAGAGAGAGAGAGAGAGAGAGAGAGAGAGAGAGAGAGAGAGAGAGAGAGAGAGCTGATTCTGATGAGGAAACTGATGCTTGTTGCGCTTTCTGGATATGTTCCCCTGTTCACTCAAACTAAACTACGGTAAAATGATATAGCCAGTGAGGCAGATACACAGGGGAAACATCTGGATCTTAACAACAAATTTGAGGTATAATATGTTCCTTAAACTGAAAGCTGCGTGCACCTGTATCAGATGAAAAATATCCACAGTAGCCCTGTGAAATGACCGTGTCCCTGTATGGACCCCTCGTCGGTGAGTGGCAAAAAGAAAAAGTGTGGCTAAGCATTGTGTACACAAAACCATAAAGTCAACACGGACAACAGCTATATTCCAACGGCAACACGCAGGACAAAAGGCCTCTGACGGTGGCATGCGCTGTGTGGGCCTGAGCGCAGATTAAAGTCTGTCACTATGCTTTCAATGCTATGTACTATATGGAAAACATGTCACACACCGAGCATGTGAGCTTTAACGCCCTGTAAAAGAGGGGGCAATGTACAATGACGAATTAATCCACAGAGGCCCGACGAAGAGGTCAGGTCATTGCAGTTCTCTCTGATCCGTGACAGAAATATCTAATTGAATTCACACTTATGAATACTGTTTTGTAGAATTGGCTCAATCAGGATTGTGTTAGCAAATAGCGAGCTAAGTGACCCAGCAGTGACAGGGACTATCCTCATGGGTCACTGTGCATTGCACTGTAAACAGTAGATAGGTGATGTGTGTCAGCTGTGTGGGATGAAACAGAACTGTTGGGTACAGCAAGGAAGGACTCACACACAGGGTACATACCAAATTATGGGTAGAGGTTTCTTTCTAGTATAAAGCAAACAGACAAACGTAGAGCTTTAACTGGTGAAACACTCACAGTGATATATTAAAACTCGTCTCTTCATCGTTTTTGGCAGGTAGGATGTCCAATGAGGGGGCTGCTTACCAACCTCCCGCTAACATCCACTTTACTGATGTTTGTTAACATTTTTGTCAATACTTTCCTAATCTGTGGAGAATAAATGAAGAACATCTTCACAGTCAGTTTGATGAACTTTAGCTCAACAACTCTTTTTTTTGCCCCCTGTACAGAAGACATCCACTTTTTCTAGCACAAAATGCAGAATAACTAACTTTTTGCAATTTCTGCTTGGTGACTGATATCCAGAGTAAAAACGTACAACATTTATCATGGTTTTAAATGGGACTTGAGCTCTTATAGCACTTTTCTAGTCTTCTGATACTCTAAACGCTTTTACACCGCACATTTCACACCCATTCACACACTGATGGCAGTGATTGCTATGTAAAGTGACCAACTCCATACACATTCATACGCTGCCGACGAAGCAGCGGGAGCAACTTGGGGTTAAGTGTCTTGCCAAAACACATTGGACATGTGGCTACAGGAGCTGGGGTTCGAACCCCAAACCTTCCGGATGAGAGACAACCGACTCTATCAACTGAGCCACAGCCGCCCGTTGTCCACTTGAAGGTATCTGACATTCTCAATATTAATATAGCAAAAATCAGCTATAAACTATGTAAATATATTGTGGAGTAATGGCTTCCTAAAAAGAGAGTGAAATCAAACTCCCCCTGGGTTCGTTGTTCTCGTCTCTGTGTCCACATGGATGTGACATCGTTTCTTCAGCTTGTTTATGTTTCGCTCAGATGTCAGTAAAACGGCGGCATAAAGCATCTATCTAGATAACAAATGATTCTTTAGTCTCTGTAAGTGGAGTCCTCTCATCTGCTAGAGGCCTAAAACCAAAACCCAAAACCAGCTATTAATCTTGTGATCTAGTTCGACAAGTCCGTGTTATTTCCCCCTCCACAATTACAGGCTTTGGATTCATTCAAACAGACCAAATCTGCACTCTTTAAAACTCTGTGATCAACAGCAGGCCTGACATCATCACATTTGTGTCTAATGCACTCAATGTTTCCAGAGAGGATAAGTTGTTTTCCTGTGTTTGGTCAAAATGAAGCTATTGCAGCCCTTCTTCTTGCCACTTCCATTATCTAACCATGCTTCACTTTGGGTCTTCCAAAAGGAGAAAACACAATAAGTCAATGTGTGTGATTTTAAAAGACTTGTGTTTAGATGGGAAAACTTTTAGCGTTGTGTTGGTGTACACTAATTGGTTTGTGCTAGATTCTTTGAAAGGGTAAATAACGGCCACACCTTCTACATGTGTGCACGTGAATGCAACGTCAACCTCTCTTTGTTTCAATAAGTAATTGCAATTATTTTTACTGGCCTGTCTTTACATTTGTGCAAAGATCATACTGTCATTATACCGATTAATAAACCCTGGGGACTCTCCAGCAGTGACCTCTGGACCTGCTGCATGTTGCTCCCGCTGGCTCGGCGCCAAAGAGGAGGAAGCTGTCATCATGGTACATAGTTGTGAGCCGGAAAAGCAGGTGAGAGGAGAGTGTTTTGGCTCTCATGCAGCTGTCAATGTGTGACTGCGAGACAAAAGTGGCAAGTCCTGAATGACACCTGGGCGGCAAAGCACGAGACAAAATACACACCCAAGCAGGAAGAACAAGCAGGAAAACAAATGTAGTTCAATGCATTCTGAATCATGCAATTGACCCACTTAAAAGTAATCAGACTATTAAATGGGAAAAAAGAGAACCTAAAATACAGCTGCAGGGCTCATTTCTGCACTCACACTCTTGTTCCGTGGTGTGTTTTTCTACATTCTTTCTGAAATTCGTCTGACAAGCTGATCTCAGTTTGAAATGTTGTGCAGTGACAGAAGTAGCTTTGTGTGTAGAAGATTTTTTTCTGCAGTTTAAATCATCAGTTGTACATGTCAAGGTTATGGCGTGAGTCTCACACAATTCACTATCATAGAGGTTATTCTCAAGAAGAAAGCCTGAAGATTAGCAGAGACTTAGGTAAGAGAAAACAGACTGGTTTAGCACCAATAGAAGCAAGGTCTGGGCATTGTCTGAGAGTGTTTAAATTGTCTGCAACATATCAAACAAGTTTTGTTCCCAATACCAAAAGAGTATGTTTTTATAATACAATGGTCTGCACTTTTTTAATTCAGTCAAGAGAGGCCACTTTCTCAAATGTTCAGTGAGACAAAAGCAGCTGTTCAACAACTCTGCTGAAATTAAATATTAAGGATCCTGGATTTGTGATCATAAATCTGACCAGGAGTTGGAGGCTATTAACCTACAGGTAGCCTCACAGCTGCCCAAAATTCAGTGCTACCACAAAGATATGTTGCACAAAAGAGTGCAAATCAAGATAGTGACTCAACCTGTCAATGTTCAATCAAACAATCTGTCTTAAAAGTAAAACTTTAAACTAAAAGCGACATTTTTAAGTCTCACTGTCACACTGTTAAGGAAAACTGGGACAATTATAAAACAGAACTGAGCCATAATTAATGTTATTAGTGACACCTGTGAGGTTCTTTTACACCGTGACGACTATAAAAATCTGCTGTGTAAAGTGCATTAGATATACATTTACCTACAGACTTTAAATAGAGTTAAGGATTGAAGGTGTATTATGGGAAAGGGCAGTTATCAGTTCCCATCTGGCTGCTGTCTGAAGGTTCAACTGCACTGTCAGAGATTCCTTTGGCGTGAGTAAATCCCTGGGAATCATGATGCAAGAAAAGAGTGATCCATTAATGACAGCACAGGACGCAGGGCTCAGACACAGATTTGACCAAAGGGCGGGCAAAACAAGGCGTGTGTGTGATTGTGTATGTGAGTGAGAGACAGAATAACTAAAGACAGAAGTCCCCAGACAGCGGACCCTCCCAACACAACCCAATCTGTCCTCACAATCCTGCCTCCACCTACACTCCCACCAACTCTGTTTACCCTGTGTGAGCTGATGGAGGGATAACAGGAGAGATATCCCAGGGTCACTGTAAACTAAAGGGGAATTTATGTAATCTGAGGTTTATTGTCATGGGACAAGGTTTGACTGAGAAACAGCTGAGAGAAAGTTACTTTGAACATTTTTACATAACAAGGTATGAATAATCTTAATTACATGAGGTCTATATTAAGCTCAAAATAGGAAACATTATTTAACATGAATCAATGAACTAGGAATATTTTACAACCACAGTTAAATAATATTTGTTTTTAAACAATAAGGAGCTTTATATCAGGAAGCAAGCCATAGGCTACATTCCTCTTTTGTTATGGGTGCAGACGAATGTTATTCTACTTTAAAAAGAGTAGCTAACTTTCACTTAGCCTATGAGTTCCAAACACAATGTAAGTCCTGTAAGTTGAGCACACTTGAACATTTTATTCTCGCGTGGGGAAGTTCATGTTTGCCTGATATTTACAAGAGGGACTGCACGAGCTTTTGTAGGTGGAAACAATTTATGTCGACTAGAGACAAAAACATGTGAATACAACTCTTACCTGGAAAACGTGCTCCAACCTTAAGGATAACAGCTGTGGCTCCTCCAGGTCACAACATATCACAGCCGGAGAAAAGTGACAGAGGGGAAACGCGGAAAAAACCGAGAGAAACGTCACTTCAGCAAACTTTTTTTGAGGTGCTTTCACTTTCTGAAAGCTCGAGCCTGCAGCGCGTGAAGTTGCCTCGCGCTCGCTAAAAGTTTTCTGTGACTTTAACAGGCACTTTGTGTCCTTTCCCCCCCCTTCTGTTTGTTTTATCTCCACCTGGTTTGATTCAATAGCTCCCTGGTGACATGACAGCTCGGTCAGTGTGAGTAGCTGCTGTCGGCGCCAACAGGTGAGACTGAAGTGAGAGCACGCGGAGGCGGGCGATGACGGAGGCGGGTGTTGACAAATAATGTAGGCTAACTGTTTTGAAGGTATAGCCGACATTAAAAAGCACGAACCCTTCTGAATTGGCTACTAGTCGACTTCTCCACTGGTTTCAGCTCTGTGCTTACAGTGAGAGTCCCGTTCAAGTCCAGCACCGAAATGGGATTTCTATTCTGGGAACTGACGAGGCTTTTTCATTGTGGAGTGCTGAACCAAAGAGTCATCCAGGCATATTGCCAGTACACTGTGAAGTTAGACCTCCTAAATACTTTTCATGCCAGCCTCCCAGGGGAAAACTTTAATATTTTAAAGGTACAAGAGGAGACTGTAGGGTGTAGGCTTTTAATCAAAATAGAGTATAGGGGAGACCGGGGTCAGTTGCAACATTTTTTAGTATTTTCCCACAATAAGAAAACATAATAAAGCTTCTGGTTTAGACGTAATTGGGTTTAAAAGTGAAGGCAATGAAGTGAACATTTTAAATTATCGTATTTATGGTGGTTTTACCATAGACTGTACTGTGGCGTCACCCATTGGTTACGGAACAGGGCTTATGGAAGCCAGTCAAAGGTGGTCGCCATGCTGGAAATGCTGTCTTAACCTAACTTTCATTAAATCTAACACCAGTCAAAGAGCTGGAGCTATTGGGCGGGTTTTAAACCACCTGAGAGACAGCTACACTCGTCTGTTAGTTCAGCCACACGCCTAATTATGAACAACTCTTCTACTTCACAGAATCTAAATGGATAAGTTATCAAATATTTCACCCCCGAATTTGTTTGTTTGAACCAGGCGGTAGGCTACATGTTAATTTCTGCTGTAAAAACTGGAATTTTTGAATGGGTGTGTATTTGACTTCTGGGGCTTTAATAGACAGCCTCAAGTGGACACTCAATTAACTTTTTTCCACAGGTTTTTTTCCATTTCCGCATTGGCCTCATTTTCAACACCCAAGGTTGCCGCACATAAAGTAAAAATCTTACAAAAACCAGAGTTCGTAAACACTACTGGTGTATCATCGTTTCCTACATGAGACAATCTCTAATCAAATGCTTTAAATATGCTTTAGTTTTAACATTTAGCCCCTCTGCCTGTACCTAAAAAAACATAGCCAACATCCTTGTGAATCTAGAAGCTAGTCAAATCAATTTTTCATTTTAAAATTGGTGCAATGATACACATCACAAGCATATGGGGTCAAAGTACAGTAGCATGGCATGGGGATGAATTGCACATTTGTAATGCTACAAATAGAAAAACCACCTGAATCGATGTTGTTTAACAAGATGAAAGCTGACATCTGTCAACTGAACCATGAACTGTGTACTTTAAATATTGTGTATTACTGGATGAGTTGTCCTCTCATATCTGCAAATTCGTTTGAAACATCGAACCGTTTGCATTTATTCCAAGTTTCCACTTACGCATTGCCAGCTTATGGTTGCAGCTTGATTTCACCATATATGAATTCATGTTGCGTAAAAATCTATTTTTTGGGATTTTATTCTTCCATGAGTGAGACTGCAAATCAAAAATTATTGAGAGAAAGTTCAAGTAATTGATTGAGACCATGAACTCATCAGGGAGAAGAAGTGTAATTTAAATATACCAGCTAGCATCTTCTTCCACCCCTGAAGTCGCCCCCTGCTGGCCATTAAAAATAATGCAGATTTTTGGGACATGCACATTATAGCTTCACTTGTTAGACCCCTTTGCTACGATCACTTCTTATATAAAGTCTGTGACATTTGCTCAGGTTGAGTGTAACTTTAGCTACAGGGAGGTCAGCACTGAGTGTTACTAATAAGAATGGCAGGGCTTCATTTAAGGCAGGCGTGTTATGTTTGGTATTAAGTCTGTCTTTTAGTAGCTGACAAATAAGAGAGGCGGTAGAGATGCTGTGGTGAACTTACGTTTAATCTTTTTAGAGTTGTAAGTGCTGGTAAAGTCGCTATTTGTATTTTTATTCTTTGTTAAGCCACTACAAGACATGAGATATTTGTGTATAGGTGTATGACGAGGTTGGTGCACACGATAGTCGATTCTTCAACGGCGTAAGTGCCACATGGCTCTCAGTGTGTACTGAATTAAAAAGGAACTGAAACTCTGCTTTCACAAAAAGTGCAATATCAGAGAGATAGCAATCAAACTGTAGCAGTACATGTTCGTTCCTCATTCACACATTTTATACGACCTATGAAAGGCCCTGTTAACAGCCGGCATTGTTCATTGCTTCATATTTCTAAAGAGTTTAACAGGCCATACGATAGTTATTCAAATATCATAACACACTATCGGATATCCAATATCCTTCACTGCATTATGACTGCAATCTTTGAGAAATCCCATGACAGGGTGACGGAGACTGAGAGTATGTAAACAAACATATTTCTCTCAGAAAACGTATTATTGAGTACCCCAAACTGGGTGTAAGTCCCTTTACAGTGGTCTTACATTGATCCCAGTGGAGATTAAAATACCATAAAGTATTACGCAGTCACTGTAAACATACCAGTGAGTACCTCAGTAATGTAAATTCCTGTACCTGATGTTTGTGCTACTTTAAGAGCTTAAAATACCACACTTGTTATTGGAACTCGAAGAGATGACAAAGACAGGTTTTCAATTAGTTAAAGACAACTCTGACTCAGTCCTTAAAATCACAGAGACACTAAACAGTTACACTTTCCTTCAGGTCTAATCTGCTCTGAGGGTTTTATCGCTCTGACGGGCCTCTTCACAGCTCGTTCTGAATGAGCTGATAGTGTAATAGATTCTTTCCACTGACATGTGGCCGTTGTGAGAGAGAATGGGCAGCAGGTTTCAGTGTGGCACAGTGTAAGTGGGCTGAGGGGGAGACTGAACGAGGCCGGGCAGATGGGTGACACAGACTGGGTGAATGGACAGCTGGCACCTTCGCTTCCCGCCAGTAAAGAAAAATAAAGAAAAGGCAACAAAGAAAGAGACTATTTTACGTAGAATCCTCTGTACCTCTAAAGCAACATATCTTCGGTTTGAGGACAACAGCAGTCACACGCCTCCTTTCTGGAACAAATAAAACAATGCAGGTGTCTGTTAGCGAGGCAGAAGCTGCCTCATAATGTTGTTTGTCTCAAGTGCTGACATGGACATCTGGTGGACGATGTGAATGTGTGCTATAATAGTATTAGCTTGCATGTGACCGTGCAAACCCCCCACACACACACACATACACACACACACACACACGCACACATACTGTATAACCTTCTCTCTTACCTACAACTTTAACTTTCTTTATTACAGGACTTCTTTATTTCAAGTGTCTGTGTATCTTTTATAGAAAATAAAACCCTGCAGGCGAAAAACAACACAGATTGTCATACAATGACCCACCAAGAAACAATAAGTGCAGCTGGATCAGATTAAATACAGCAGGATGAGATACTGTGTGACAGGACAATATGGGCTTTGTATTGAAGGGGATGCAAAGATCCAGCCCTATTGTCATGATCCTATAAAAAGGAACATTTGGAAATTGTCCATTAAAAGTTCTGCATCATTATAAGTTTAATACAACGTAGTATCACATGTGCATGTGTCTTTGGAAGAACCATGTGGTCGAGTCTGACGCCGTCCCTCCCAAACAATGTCTTACTGGCCGATGAGCTGCTCAGTCAGGCTGAGAGCAAACACAGACAACATTTAGAAACATTCAGAAGCCGGCTTCAATAGAGGTTGGAAAAAATACTGATTCAGCAATATATTGCCCTGCTGACTCCTCCTGTGATACAA
Organism: Tautogolabrus adspersus; assembly: GCA_020745685.1. NCBI lineage: Eukaryota > Metazoa > Chordata > Actinopteri > Labriformes > Labridae > Tautogolabrus > Tautogolabrus adspersus. Next base: position 5,497,674 of record CM036542.1, read on the forward strand.
TTATTAAATCTCTGGTGTCAAATATGTATATTTTAATATAAAAAAAACATCTGGCACTCTGAACAGTCTTCCCTGCCAAGTTGATTCACACCAGCATCACTTCATAACGCCACACGGTGGCGCTCTTACCATGAATAAAGGTAACGTAAAAAAAAGTGTAATGGCTAAAGAAGAAGACCACAGACGTCTCAATGCAAATGGCATGGTTTCATATTTCTGCTATGCAAGAAAAAGAAGGCTGAGGTTGGCAGGAGTGGAAATGGACTAAGTGTGTGTGTGTGTCCTTGGATAAAGGAGTCCGGAATCACTGGAGAGGCCATGTGGAAGAACTGAATTGTTCCAGTTAAGCATTCATGAATACTAATCCGAACCTTGAATGGAAGATTCCTTTTCCAAGCCGCCTTTCTTCTACGTTTCCTCTCCAATTGAGAAAAACACAGCTGAATAAAGAATAGCCTCATTTATATTTATTTAAAATACAAAATAAAATTCATAGTTTTTTGTCATTTACAGATCTTAAGCTCTCATTTTCTGTTGATTAAAATGGAACTGATTGCATTTTTAATTTTGAGCAAGATTACACAATGGTTGTTATTTTAGCAGTTCTACAGATTTGGAGCACGATTCAATATCTCACCATCAACTTTTACTCTAGCCCAAGATGAACCCTTGTACGGCTGAATTCCTCTCGTGTATTGCCTCCATGGCCAACATCATCTTGGTTTCTTCGCCTCTGCCATGAAGTCTGTATTACATCTGACACTGATTAAGAGTAACTGACCTCTCAGGGGAGATTTGCTTAAACCAAGAAACAATCAGGGCTTCATGGTGCGGAGACACACTTACGCATGTAGCTGCAGTCTAGCTGCTGATCAAACATCTGTTAAAATATACATCTTTATATTTACATAAATACACAGATTAATGCACTAAATGGTTTGGGTTAACCTTGATCAGAGACAAACATGTAAATGAACGTGTTTCACTATAATGCAGTTGATGTGATTTAAATTCTCCCGTCCTTTAGAGGGAATTCAGACTTGATGGACTCCACAGACCAGATTGGCAGGCACTGAAATATCTGCAAAGGAATGAGAGAAACAAACGGTTATCAGGGTAGACATGTAGTTAGGAGTAAAACAAATTCAATCATCTTAATCTTATTAAAACTCTTAAAACTTGAATTACATTTTCGGCCCTGGATTGCAAAAAACAGAGCAGGGGGAGGAGGTTATGAAATAGGAAAGCTTTCGATACCTATTTTCTTCGGTTTGGGGAGATTCAGGTTGTCCATGATGTTTACAAACTCGTCCTGGCTCTTGGTCAAGCGTGGGTTAAACCTGCGCTCCTCACCGACTGTAGACGCCGTCTGACCTGATTAACGAGGACAGACACAGACAATATGTCATCTATGGAAGTCGTAGTGTTCATGAATACAAACTGCAGAGAAACCACATGTTGCTGACGGACATTTAAAACACTTTATGTGTGATCAATCTTCTCTCACACTTTAAAAAATCTAAATGCATCAAACATGATTCTGAATCTCACATGAGACAGATTGTGAAATGGCATTTCTTTCTTTGTTTACCGTAAAACTTCTATTAATAGCCCAACCACTTATTTACTGCAGTCCATGAAATGACCCTGCCTTTTATTTGGGACAGGCGTCAAAAAGAGACAGGCTTTTAATTATTTTCAAACAAAACAGGAGCACAGCAAAGATGGGAAAGACTATGAAATTGTTCATACTCTTTCCCAAATGAGGATATCAATAAACCATAGACTGTAAACATTAACGGATGAAGCCTGAGTGATGTCAGTCGTCTGTTACGGCAGGGGACTCCGGGGGCTCATCAGCAGCCGCCGCCATGCTGGAAATGCTGTCTCAGCTTAACTTTCAGTCAACCTGACGACAGACTTAGGACCTGAGCTGAGGCGGGTTTTAAGCCTCTGAACAAACCGTAACATCAAAACGGAGCCATTTAAAAAAAAAAAAAAAAAACCCGTACACTGTGTGCCCATGATGACAATAACTAATCAGACCTATTTCGGTTTTGAACCAGGCTGTAAACATGATTATTTATGCTGTAAAAACAGTCATGTGTATGTGACTTCCGGGGTTCCTGGAGCCAGCCTCAAGCGGACAATCGAAGAACTGCAGGATTTTGCACTTCTGCATTGGCTTCATTTTTCAAGACCGGAGGTTGCTGCTTGCAATAAACACATTACGTGTGTGTCTGAGTGTGTGAGTGTGTGTGTGTGAGTGTGTGTGTGTGTGTGTGTGTGTGTGAGTGTGTGAGTGTGTGTGTGTGTGTGAGTCATCAGTGTAGTGTGAGAGCAAAGTTGTTAGTTTGATGCTGCGAAATGTTCTGCATCCAGTCATTCTGAAACTGGCTCGATGCTCGAGGAGCGTTTATCAGGATCAACAAGATCTAAACCTGGTTACAGCGACTCAGACTGAAACCACAACAGCTCCTGAATGCTGGTACACAAGGTCAAAGGTCACATGAGATGTGACTGTTGGTGTCTTTTTGTAGAGTCAGTGTTATGTACAGTACAGTCGTTTTTAGTATTTGTGCTGTAACTGTGAATCAGCTGGATGTTACATCTACATACTTATCTATGTTTGTTTTTTTCTGTTATGAAAAAGTATTAAATGACCTGAAAAAATAAATAAACACATTATTAAATCACTAATTTGATCTTGTTTTGTAAACAGCATGCAGACCTGCTTCATGGCCTGAACACATACGAGCATTATTCTCTTTCTGTGACACGTGTTTTAGTTCATCTTTGTTTTTTGTGTCGTGCTGCTTCTCCTTATTTCTGATCTACAAACTCTTTTGACACTTCATGCAGAGGGGCCTCTGATTGAGACCGGACTTTATTTGTCAAAATGTGCAGCAACACCGGGCTACTCAAAGGGACTGAGCTTTAAATTAGGATGGACCTTTATTTGCAGTATGTCATATTACCCCCAAAAAAAAAGATCAACTGCTTATTATAATATATTTATAAAAAGAAAAATATTCATGTCTGAAAAGCATGTTTACATTTATAACATTTAGCATTGTTTGCTGCAAAAGGGATCTTTTTAACACACCACAGGCCACAAGTTTGTATTCAACCTAAATATCCCACCAGTCTCTCCATGAATTATGTGATAAGCATGCAGAGATTTGGGTTTTTAGCTTACCTAAGTAGTCATGTGCCGGGTAGATGAGGCACTGGTCGGGCAGAGAAAAGATCTTCTGATGGACTGACTGATAGAGCTTCTTAGGGCAGCCTGAATTAGAGAGACAACTATTAGAAGGTGAGACGAGTCCAAAGGTAAACCGGTGCGTCACTGCCCCCCTGTGTTCCTCTAGCAGCATTACCAAAATAAAGATTGTTCTTTTGTCATGCAGCCTTTTTGAAAATGAAATGACAGAAACACAAAGCCTCTGATGTCAGATTATTAGTGTGTCTCTACCCTGCTGGAAGTCCGTCCTGCCACAGCCTCTGATGAGCAGAGCGTCCCCAGTAAAAGCCATGCTCAGATCCTCTGTAACCAGCAACACACACCCATCAGTGTGTCCCGGCGTCTCTCTCACTGTCAGATGCTAAAGGGGAGAAAAAACGAAAGTCAAATCACGGCATGAAAGTTTGTAAATGAAGCAGTTTTAATTAAAAGTTCCAGTCCAACAGATTATATGAACCAGAATACAATATCTGATATTCTGACATTGGGATGTATCAGTGTATCAGATTGGGATTTGGGCTTTAATTTAGACAGTGAATTAAGTAACATGTTCTTCTCACATGTTTCCCAAAGGTGATCTTGTCACCCTCTGACAGGAGGATATCTGCAGTGGCACCGCTGAATTTAGAAATTGCACTCTTCAGCCCAAGCAATCTTTTCTTCATCAGCCCCGTGCTTGTGATGTGGTCAGCGTGGCAGTGGGTGTTTACTGTCAGAAAAAGACAAGATAGCTTTATTGTCCACAATGGGATATTGATGTTCACAGATTCTGATTTGTTCCACTGGGAGTCAAACTTCAAACAGAGAATATACAGCGTATGGATGAATGAATGTTGAGGCTGGATCTCTACATCTATGTCAGTGAGCTAGTTTATTAAGAACTGTGATTGGAGAAAACAGTTTGACAAACACTACGTAAAGTTAATCTACAGAATTCTGTTTTCCAAATTGATGAATTAGGCTAACTGTGAAAAAAGCTCATGTTTCAAAGGAAGGTATTTGTTTTAGATGTTTTCAAGTTTGGACTGTTTTAACAGATAGAAGTGGAGTCCAGGTATGTGTGTTGAGCTATGGTTTCATTATTTCATGTGTACTTCACATTTTTAATAACAATATTGTAATGATGCTTTAAATACTGTTCTTTGATGTCAGCCATGAGGCTCATTCTAGCGTGTACATGTGTCTATGAGCATAACCTAACTTAGTCCGTCGATGCTCTTAAAGTGGTGAGGTGTAATATTAGCAAACAGTATGAGACAGGCAGCATTTTATATTAGAACCCAGAAGTAGTAGTACACAGATTTATGTTGTCTGACTTCATGGAGACACCACAATATATCTCTTAGCCCGTCCATAAGAAGCAATACCTGCCACTTTTAGATGAAGCCCCAGTTCATGTATGAGCTTCAGGTCCCTGTCAATGGTTTCCAGCACAGGATCGATGAGGATCGCCTCCTTGGAGTCCGCGTCTGCCAGCAGGTAGGTGTAGGTGCTGCTCTCCTTCTCAAACAGCTGAACAAAAAGGACAGGTGAGGAGTGACTCAGCTGTACTATACAAAGCAAAGCAACAGGTGGTGGCGTATAACATTGTAAAAAAAGCATAAGAAAATGTGCTTTTTTATGATGATATGGACCTATGGGTCTGAAATAATGTAGAAAGCAAGCAAAGCTACTTGTTCTTGTTAGCATGAAAATGTAACCTAGATATTAAAATGTTTTAATACTTGGATGGTGAAACCTACTAAAAGAGCAGGACTGAACCTTGAGTAGAGGTTGTTTTGGTGACTGTTCTTTCCAAGGTCAATAATAAACAAGTCATAAAACATTGCTTTCCCCCCTGGAGGACATACATTTCAAATAACTATACATTTTAATTCATAAAGATATGTGAGCTAACTGCTAACTCTATCTCACCTATCTAAACTAATTCACTTCCTGCTAGTGCTAGCGTTAGCTTATGCTAGCTGGTACCAAAATATTTACACACTTTACAGCCTTTTCTGTATTCTTTAAAATAACTAAATGAACTAAAATGCGGTGGAAAACATTACATATATTAACGTACTTGTCTGAAGAAGAGTCCTTCCTTAAGCGCCATCCTGGAGCAGTACGATCTCCTTGGAGCTCGCACCGGGTCAAAGCCATAACTTACGCCGGGACAGAAGCGCCTGCTCTCGGCTGCTGCGTAACTCCAACCCTCGGTGTTTGGTCGGAGGCGGAGCGTGAGAGCCAGAGCCCGGTGAACTGCTGTCACCCTGCTTAGCGTTATCACCGAGCTCATTGTCGTTCCTCGGTGATATCCTGACCGTCCTAGCGGAGCTTAAATGGGACAAATGTGTTGATAATGAGCAACTGAAGCCTTTTGGGGTTGCAAATCTTCGAGTAACGATGTGTAGCCTCGTTTTCCTGCAGCCTCTGGAGGACAACAACACACTACTCGAGTCGTCTGACTGCTGCCCTGAGATGAACTCAGAGATAAGAATTACACTATCATTCACTTTAATGGCAGCTGTTAAGTGTACCATAACCAGTGTTTGTTATTGAGCAACCAAACGTGGGTTATTCCCACTTTTCGCCCGCTACAGTGAGACAGGTCAACTTCCTCCACACTCATGTCTCTGCAGGTCAGCAGCACTGACATGCAGGAAGTGCGCGAGCGCTATCATCACGCACGCGCACACTGCATTCACAACAGTAGTGTCTGACTGCAGAGCACAACTACGTGACTGTTGTCATGTAGCCTTTTCTACTTTGTAAAGTAGTCTCACAGACTAGCCAGGTGATGCCAAGTGACTGCTGTCAGTCACCTAGCAGTGTCACATGTCAAAATATAAATGTTACTAAGAATATTTTATTGCTTAAGTTGAACAGATCGAGTGTATAGCCTAATTAAACAGTAGAAACACTGAATTGATAATTTAAAGAAAGTAGTGTATGCTTTTAATGCCCAAGCTTTAAATGGTAATAGAACTTTAGCCTGATAGCCTTTTTCTATTCTGTCTTCTGACTACTCAAAGTGCTTTTACACCGCAGGTCACAGCTACACATTCACACACTGATGGCAGAAGTTGCTATGTAAAGTTTCTATCAGTATTAACTAATCCATTCATTCATTCATATGCCGCAGATGAAGCAGCGGGAGCAACTTGGGGTTAAGTGTCCTGCCCAAGTACACAAACACATTAGACATGTGGCTGTAGGAGCTGGGAATCGAACCCACTGACCTTCTGGTTGGGAGACGACCGACTCGAACCACCGAGACAAAGCTCGTGACAAACACTTATTAATTACTAATTAAATAGACTACCATGTATAGGCTTTTTTGTTTTGTTTTGGTCACAAACACATGATAGATTTAGAATATACGATAGATATAGAATATAGATATGTAGAATATACTTCTACTTATATTTATAGCATTTATTTAACTCACATTATCTGTAAATTCTGTAATTACTTTTGCACATAGCACAGATTCTTGCACTATCTGCTTATTGCACATTCTGGTGAGATGCCAAACCTCATTTCGTTGCTCTTTTACTTGTATGTGTAATGACAATAAAGTTGAATCTCATCTCATATCATGTTTGCATATTCAAGAACCCTTTAACCTGTATAAGCCAGGCTGAAAAAGTGTTTTCAAATGCCTCTAAACATCTCTTAATAACTCCAAATGTGGAGTTTTTTGTTTGTTTGTTTGTTTGTTTGTTTATTGTAGTTAACACATTTTAATTTTCTAACAAGGATTTAAAAATGTCGAGATAATTTGTAAAGGATTATGCTTAAAATTAGGTGTATGTTACGGGGATTATTGTGTAGTTAAGAGTTAATCATTAAAGAACAGTAGCTTAACAAGATTGACCATTGAAATCTTTGAGTTTTATATGAAACTGACAAAACCTGTCAGCTTACAACAACCTCACAACTACTAAATAAAATCGCTGAAACCATAAAGTTTTACATTGAAAAACCTCTACTCAAATTTCACCCATAGTGTGAATCACGTCAATGACTTTTTAACATGGGCTTAAAACAATGATGGTTCTTTCTGTTTATAAAGAGCAGGGCTTTTGATGGGATGCTTTATAAGCGTACCATGATATCATAAAGATTTGTGTTTAATTGTTAACAAACAAGCAGAAACAAGTCATTGCTTCTTAACTGTTTATTAAGTGTCAGGTCTTAACGGGTCAGTCATGGCGGTGGTGTCCTCCTCCAGCTCTTCTGGTTTCCCCTTCACCAAAATAGAGAAAGGAAAACACAAGCTGCATGAATATATAGTATATTGCATAAAATGTATTGTTTGTGTAGAGTGCGTATTGCCTTTAAATGAATGTAAACAGGGGCCCTATCTGCATCTTACTTATAATCTTTTGTGGCAACTGTTTTATTCATTTGATTCCCCGTTGTTGGTTACTTAGGAAACTTTAAAGTTATAGCCTACAGAAAGTTTATCAAAACGTGTCGAAACTGTTGTTGTTGTTACTTAGATGAAACACTTGATACGGGGGATAGAGCAAATGAAATAAACTTCTGCAATTTGTTCAAAAATATTGTGTTTGTACTTCGACCCCAGAAGTTATGAGACCTGTAGTTTTATCTGTATGACCTTCTTTATGATAGAAAGTCAAATCTCCCTGACTTACAATAAAAAGATGCATTTTTAGAACAGCTAATAAATCCCCCCGGTCTGATATCAGTTCTATTTCATTCTTATCTATTTGACACAGCTATAACTAAATTATACAATCATGTAGCAAGTGTTGACCGACTCTGACGACAAAACATCCAAACAATAAAAGACAGAGAGGGACAGAGAGGTACCTCTGTATATTTTTGGACCCAGTGGATCAGTTTGGTCACCCTGCTGTAGACGCCAGGTTTACTGCGTCTGCCGCAGCCCTCTCCCCAGCTCACCACGCCGGCCAGCCTCCAGTCCCCATCAGCTGTCTCACACACCAGGGGTCCGCCACTATCCCCCTTAAAACAAGACCCCAAAATATGCAAATATCACAGACCAAACATTTGCACATTCAGTTGTGGCAGAGATCTGGAAACATTATTTATCAGGTAGTGTTTAGATGGAGATTTTATAAGTGTGAGTGTTTACCTGACAGGAGTCCACTCCTCCGTCCATGGATCCAGCACAGATCATACGAGGTGTCAGAAACGAGCCGTACACGCTCGAGTGGGAGCAGTCAGATTGAGAGATTAACTTGACCCGAGCCTGTCTCAGCTCATCTGTCACAAAGCCTGAAAGAAAAGAAAGAGGAAAAAAGATGATAGAAAACTAGACAGTAAAAAGGGGGTTTATGAAAAATACAATTTTTTTGTGTAAAAAATCCCTCCGACAGACAGAAGCCATTAAGCCTTATATGACTTTTATAAACTAAGTACTGCTTCGAGCCATGGAGCTGCCAGAGAGCCCCAAAGGAACAATGTTCCTGATGATTTATTCTCTTCTTCTGATTTCTCTTTCACTTCTCTTAAAAAGCATTAAAATAAATTGTAGTAAAAAAAATGGAACTTTTATGTTCTCTTTGCTAATTTATAATTTGCTCAAAATACGATACGATACACTTGTACATTGTCCCCTTGGGGAAATTTGTCCAGAAAGCAGCAGCACATGAGATCGGGTCGCAAGCAGGACAGCGCCACCGGAATCAGCAGAAATATGTATAAGCTTTGAAGTACTTTTGTATCTTCAGGAAAAACGATGCGAGTTATGGGAAAAATAAGAATGTTATTGTAGTTAAAGCTTCAATCTGCACACAACGACCGTGTCTAACGGGAGCTTTAAATGGTTAAGAGTTGATGGTTTGATCAAGCGGCAACTCTGTTGTTAAAGAATGAAGCCAATGCTGAAGTGCAAAAGCTGCAGTTCCTCAAGTCTCCACTTGAGGCTGACTCCAAAGGACCCTGACACACAACCATCCATTTTAACAGCAGATAGAAACATGTTTTCAGACTGGTATAAAAAAACGATTTTGGTCTCAATAGCTCATGTCTTTATCGGCACACTCTCCAGGGCGTGAATTTTGTGTTTAACTCATCCATTTTGATTTTAATTCATTTCAAGGGGCGTTGCTGATCTGACTGATGGGCGGGCACGTTGTAGCTTTTTTAGAGGAGGCTTAAGGCCCGCCTCAGCTTCAGCTCTTTGCCTGTTAGGTTTACAAGAAGTTACTTTAAGACAGAATTTCCAATATGGCGATCGCCATCGATGGGTTCCATGTTGGCTTCAGAAACCAATGGATGACATCACTGAGACTAGGTCCATATATATAAAGTCTATATGACTGTGATCAAACTATTTCTGGATCCTCAAAAAGGTTGGGTGAACTGTAACAACCACAGGATGTAGGATTATCTTAGACTTTAAACTGATAAGAGTAAGATATCAAATGAAAAGGGACAAAATGATGGGATAAAGAAGAAAAACGAGCAACAGGTATAAAAAAGCACCATGTGTCAGTGTATCACACCTCCTTCATGAATGTATCCCCAGCCTGTGATCCAGCAGGCCGATCCAGGAGGAAAAGACTCACTCGGGCTGGGTAAACAGACCAGTCGCACCCCGCCTACAAACAGAGGGCAGTGATTAGAGTGACACACAATGTTACATTTACAGGAGAAATAAAGACATTAAGGTTGTCAAACATGTGACGGTTATAACTTGTGTTTTCCAGTGCCAAGTTCCTCGTATAAAATCCTTGACATCTTGCTTCCAATGCAAGAAAGTCAAATTTTTAAAACAGATTTTGACATTTTGTTTTAACTTTGTGCAGAGTATCTTAACTTGGGTGCACAACAGACTGTTTAAACTGTATGTGTTGCAGCACTTTCACAATTAACACATTTAAACCTTAATTTAACTTTTGCATGAAGTTCAAAAAGCATTCTCGAGTATCAGGGTATGAAAAGTTTTTGAACTACACTCATTAAAATACAGTGATGCAAACCCATGCTATCACTATCCCTAAACTTTACCCAGCAAGCCAAAATGGGGATTAGAAATGTTTCCAGGGGATTTAAACAGATTGTAAAAAAAACGAAGAACTGGTTGCTTACTCGGCATGTGCTGCAGGCCTCTGGAGAGACATTTGTTGACCCACATTTGGTTTTGGCAGTGACAGTTTGTTCCCTGAGTAGTTAATTTTTACAAGAAAGTCTGACTATATTGGGCTCAAATGAACGTTAACTGAAAACATTAAGCACATTCGACACTCTGATAAGTGAGTTAGCTTTTACAGATTGAGTTTGTAAACCATTACACTGAGTGCCCTTATCTGAATAATGGATTGAAGCTGTCATAGGGTTAACCATGTGAGGGTTACCATTAATTTAATATTAGACAGTGTTACGGCCGCTGCCGGGCCCCCTCCTCTATGTTTGTGTGTAATGTCTCTCTTTTTCGTGCCGGCAGTGGCTCAGTCTGTAGGTACTTGGGTTGGAAACTGGAGGGTCGCTGGCTCAAGTCCCACTGCGGACCAAGTCTGGAAGTTGGTCTGGTAGCTGGAGAGATGCCAGTTCACTTCCTGATTACTGCCGAAGTGAGCAAGGCCCCGAACCCCTTCACCAGCTCAGCAGCGCTCACTGTGGGCAGCCCCCTTACTCCGACATCTCTATGTTAGTGCATGTCCATGACCGACATTTTTGTCTGTGTCTCACTTAGATTTTTGACTTTGTGTGAAAGCTGTTATTTATGAAGCGTTAGAAGGTCAATGAGGAGTTTTTGCACATCCCCGCCTACAGGTGGAGCCACCTCCTCCTACCTGTCATGTCCATGTCAGTGATGGTGCGCAGCAGTCCCACATCATAGTCGTTGTTGAATTTGTTGAATCGAGGGTGAGGGAGGACCTGCAGCGCTCTGTAGCGTTTCCCCAGCGAGCTGTCTGCGATGTTGATGGTGTCCGCCACCACCAGCCAGTCAGATACCTCCAGCATGTTGTTCCTGCACACACAGCAGTGACACAGAGTTTGAGTAAAGGGGCCATGCAGTGTGCACGCATCAATGCCTGTGTTTAGATTACTGTAAAACACTGTGGACTATGCTGATGTTGTTTTTAATCAGTGTAGCACAGGGATCTCATAGTGTGTTATCTGCTGGTGTTTATCAGCTGTGGGTCACTGTAGTCTAGTGAATCAGTGTTGTTATTGGCTTAATTTACTGAAAATAACACGTTAAAATGTAAAACACAAACACACATCTTTCCTGTGTAGAGGATAAGCCCAAAAAACCTGCAGTGTAACCACACTTTCTGCCTACCAAGCCCACACTGTTGTGTCCCTGCTTCACATCTATTTCATTACATTCAAGAAAAGTGCGTCGTTTACAGCCCAGAAGAGTGAAAGGCTTTCAAAAACTGAGCGTTCAAACTGTGTAACAAGTTCAAAAGCAGAACCAAATGACCCTCATAATTCTTAAACGTGGTATTTAATAATAATTCTTCAACATACAATAGTATTTATATGCGGTTTATGCATTCATCTCACATCCTAACGAATGCATGTTAACTGTTCATCTATACACAAACTGAAAACCAATCTGATCCTTTTTCCTTCAGCCCCCCCCAAATGATTTAATGAGCTGCTCTCAGTTTGAAGTGGTGCTCAAATATCTGATTGCTCTACATCCAAATGACATGTTGAAGGGTAGTGGAGAGCCCCCTGCAGATGGAAACTCTGCTGTTTGAGATGCAAACTGTGCTAAGTACTCTATTGGAGGTCCTGAATTGCCTTCGATTTATTATTGTATCTTCTTGACTTGAACCTGATTAGATCAGAACACAAAATTATCTTGGACAAGACTAATTAAGTTTTGATTACAGGCCTCCCTATGAGGACTGAGGACCCAGAGGGGCTGTGTGGGTCAGGACGTGCAGGTTTACAGGTTAACACATGTTGACACATTTTCCCTATTTTAAGTGAACTGCAACAAAATAAAAAAACACACTACATTTGCACTTTGTTTACATACACACAGCAAGGCATCATATTGAGCACATCTGCAATATTTCTGCCTCATAATAGGACGTTTTTCTTGCCACTGTAACTTTGCTAAATGTTGCTTATCATGGTTGATTAACGTTGGGTCTTTGTAATATAGCAATGAGTAAGGTCTTTTGTAAAGTGTCTTCAGATAACATTTGTTATGAATTGGTGCTGTACAAATAAAGATTGACTGATTAACTTGTGACCCATTTTTTCACCCTTCACGTCCCTCTCTTACTCAACAAAGCAGTGAGCTGCAGTGATGACCCAGTGCGAGGAGATGATGGCACCTCCACAGACGTGTCGCCCCCTCCAGTGCATGCTGACCTGCCAGCCCCACTTGTCCTCCGCTGCCAGTGTACCCCCAACAATACGGCGGCCATCACTGACAGGAACTGGGCAGCCTGAGAGGAGGTGAGAGAGGAAAATGAATGGATGCAGAGCTACAGACAGAAAAAACGCAGACATTAAGTAGGAATAGCCGTAAGAATTAACTTTTTAACACTCTGCAAAGATTACATTTACAACTTTAATTTCGGAAATGATTACATTATATTTCAGTAAAACCCTTTCCATGACTAGGCTATTAAACTTGATAGTCAGGCTGATAGATATCTTGTCATCTCCTAGATAAGAAGAGACCTTTAATGACTTTGATATTACACTCTTTCAACCTGTCAATCAGTTTAATCTCTCATGTATAGTATATCTTTTTTACCTGCAGTGATGTTCCCTGTCTGGTTCACCGGGTTCTTAGGCAAAAAAGGCAGCTGTGTTGGGATGCTGCAGTTCCTCTTCCCACCACAAGGAGGAGATAATTCACTTAACTCAGATGGGAATATGAGGAACTTGACTGATGAGGAAAAGCAGTGACATAAAAGTTGATTAACTTATTAAGTAAATAATTGAATCAGAGAATATTGTCAGAATCAAAATAACCAAATCTCCCAGTAAACAAACTACCTGTGTACATTTACAAATAAAAACCTTAACTCTATTAAAAAGGACACTGATAAATCCAGTCAATATTCACGATAACTTTTAGATGACATTAACTTGCAAACTGCATGTGTAAAAGTGAAACCCATTCAAATAGATGTTATCCACATTTTGTAATCACAGAGAACTCCCCTCAAGATGAAGTCTGGCCAAAGTCCAGATATCTCTGATAATCCAAAGCTTCTTTATTAAACAGCCAAAACCTCCGACTGCAGTATGCATGCTCACTGAGGTCTATTTAACAATCAGTTTAGCTCAAATGAAATTAGCATGCGCTGAAAGAATTAAAGTTAGATATTTCAGGTTGTTATACTGAGGTGCTGAATCTAAAGATAAGGGTTAAAGTCATTTTTAAGAAGTGCGACGAGGATGATGTTTTTTGTAAGTTGTGAATGCTGAATGTCTCCTGTTTAACACTGAACTAATAAAACAACGCCAATATTTACATTATTCATGCCAAACTATAAAAAGATTTCAATTAGGTCTGTTCCTTTGATTTTTAGAGTGAGTGCTTTCTCTTGGAGCCTTGAGACATTTTGAAAACAACATCAATATTGATCAGTTATAATGAAGAGACCTTTCAAACAGCAGCTGTTAAAGAATACCATTTCTCATCTGCAGTCAAATAGTTTACCTAATAAGGCGGAGATGATGACCAGTACGGTGATGATAGGGATGCTCACCATCAGGGACAGCTCACTAGATGAAAAGACCTGAGCTTCTGAATCTATGAATAAATAAATGAAATAGTTTTAAAACCAGAGGAAAGACATTCATCTCCAACAAAACCCATATTAATCTAACTTATTCATGTTTCTATTTCATATAGCCTCAAACTCGTTTGCTTTACAGATAGTTGAGGAGCAACATGAGCATCCAGTGAAAGTTTAATTCACTCTCTTCTATAATACAGTGGTACATCTATTTTTGATCTTCTCCTACGTTTTTTTGGCTGCTAAATCTGACATCTCTCCATTAGTGCATGTCCATAGGCTCCTGTTTCTGCATGTGTGTGTATTTCAGCCTGTGTGTGTGTAGCATGTTCAACAACAGAGTGTAAAACTGAATTTCCCCTTGGATCTTCTTCTTCTTCTTCTTCTTAAATGTCCCGATAAGTTCATCAGTCTCTAAATTACTCTGAACTTGGAAAATCCGCTTTTAGCTTTTTAGCTCCAAAAATGTGGAATAATTTACAACACTCTTGTTTCTCTTGGGCAGATTAAGACAATGATCTCAAACCACTTTACCACAGTAATTGTTTCTACTGAGAATCATCCTGACCTGTCTTTGTTGTTTTATTTGTGCTCTTTTGTTTGTTTTGATCTGTATCTCGACATCATTGTAAATGAGGGAAACCTCAATGATTTTCGAGGCTTAAATAAAGGATTGAAATAAAAAATGTGTCTGTAAGAAACTGCAAGTTAATTCCCCTCCACACCACAAGGAGACACCATGCAGTGGTCAGGTGTACTTGGTAGCACTTCCTACCTTATAAATATAGGTCTTATGAGATAAGGCTAATTATTATTTGCATATTTATAGAACTTTAACCTTAAAATGCATATACTTCACTTAATTCGAAGATTGTGGATATGATTTGTTTGGACAGATATTGTAATCAATTCTTTCTTTCTTTAGGACCATGGCAATCAACATTACATCCATAAATCTCCATTCATGTTAAAATAAAGTGGATTGATCTTGTGGTTTGTGAATCCAGCTAGAACTGTGAATAACCTACAGTGTCCATTGGATGTTTGGTGCTGAGCAGATCGAATATATGTGGGTCGATTCTCTTTGTGCAACTTAAATATGAAATCTAAGAAAGTAAATCATAGTAGACGCTTCTTAGTGTAGCTACACAGTTCTAATAGAGCGACTGTTGTTTTCCCTTTTAAGTATGCAAACATTTGTATCGTACATACAAAGACAGTGACACGATAAAACAGCTTCATGTCGGCCATTAAAGACGCAGTTTAATCATAACACACAACCCAGGAAGAGAACCCCCCTCACAGAAAAGGTAGAATTTAAAGTAATTTCTGAAAAGAAACGGCTGAGTTTGTCGTCCTAGCATTAAGAAGCAAGCTCCCCCGAGGGTCTTTGGAAACATTTTTTTCAGGTGTGATCATAAAAAGGCTGCGTTCAAACAACTTGAGTGAATTGGGTATTAACACATCCACATTATGAGGTAACGCATGAGCTGCATGCAGAGCCCTGAAGGTAAACAAAAATGCTATAATCAATTTTATGCTTGAACGACAGCGGCCTTAAGCAGACGACCTGAGACTGAACTACGGACCTACTTTTTGACAAAAAGCCTCGCGGCAGCTTTCTGCAGCAGCACGGGGACTGATGGTGATGATGAGGTCAATGCTGAGGTGAGTCATTCGTGAAGTCTGAGAGGTACTTTACACTTCTCCTGAAGGGCTTTTGTTGTATAACCTTTATTAGTTTGATTCTACATACTGTTACATACTATGAATGTACAAAACATCAATATATACCAGAAGAATCAAGTGTGACAAACACTATTTCTTAAAGGCGCAATATGTAAGATAATGAGTTAAATCATGAAATGACCTTTCTATATGATCAGACATTAAGGAAACATGCTATGTTGAAGTGCTGGCTTCTCTGACAACAATGCAGCAGCCAGTATGTTCTCCTCCTAAGTTTTGATTCTGGTCCTGAATGCTCTGGATTAGTTTGACCAGAGATGGTATGGCAATTTTAAGGCACCCCCACAATGCTGTTTTGGACGCCCCTCAGTTTGGCACACGGCAAACCAACACGTGTTGCAGCGATGGAAGCGGGCAATTCTACCCGACCTAAAAAGCCTTGGCATTTTCTAATAATCTTCATGACCAGAAACCTGGTAAAACTAGGATAAATATCAAAGATGCTTTATTTTTTAATTGAGAAAACGCAGAATGGTTTACAGACTGTTACAGATCTGGTTAAAGTGAAGCATCAGTGCCCGCCACATGATAACCTGCGTGCACATCGACTCTAGTGAGGAGGGGGCCGGGGGAGTCGGCTCTCTTGAAATTGGTCTGCAGTACCCATTTCAAATGCTACATGTCAGCGTTACATATTCCTCCTTTAAATGAAAATGGAGGTTCAGCTGGCCGACTGGGTTTATTTATCCTTCCTTATACATCCTGCAGCTGAGACACAGCGGGTCGGCTACAAGAAATAGGAGTCAAGGACATGAAAGCATTAAACTCTAAAGTAAAGTGCTTGGATCAGGGCAGGAAAAACCTTGCAAAAAAACTGCTTAACATTCAGTTTGTTGACTAAATGCTGTGAGCCAATTTCCATTTTAAAAGCAAAAATAAAACAAAGTGTTTTGCTGTCTTTCCACAAAGTAATCTTCCTAGATCCTTACTTATAACCAATAGCGATTCTAGAGTATGTGGGGGCCCTAGGCAAAAATCAAATGGGGGGGGCCCTCCAACCAGCGTTCATCACAATTATGTCGGCTAGTGTCCCAACGCCTACTCCACTTCCTCTTTTTTTTCCCTGTTTCTTTTTTTTCTCCGACAGTATAGACTGATAATTCCTTGAATTTTTGTGTCTTCCTTCATGGACAAACTTTGGATTTCACAGGAATAATGCATACAACGCTAAGCAGGGCAACAAGAGTGGGTGCTGTCAGATGGGGCCTCCTTAGGGAGGATTTCTACTGTCATTGAAAAATTTGCACATTTTGAGCCACTGCTGGTTTTAATTTTCTGAGATAATAGACATTATTGCTCTGAGAATAGACTGTTTGGGAATGAGGACACATCCCCACCAATCAATAATCACATTTTTCCCATATGATGCGGTCCAATCTATCATGGTGCGAGTGATCCGTTAGCAAGTGGCCTTTAAAGTGTATTGTAACCAATAGCACCAAAGGCCACTTTGAGGAGGAACAGCAATAAAAGAGATTGCACACCAGCACTATCTCATCATCTCGTGGTTTTCTAACTGAGGCTTAACTGCTGCCTCAGCACTCCATATTTTGGAGAAACTCTGAGGCTTGATATTGAATCTGTCTCATATAAGAGCTGATAAGAAAGCGCTCTGTTCGGGACGTGGGATAGAAGTGGAAGTCGTAGTTTATAGATGGCTCTGTTGAATGAGGGAAGCAAATTGTTTACGTCTGCTCTGAAAGGAGAGGCTGAAATATAGCACGCTGAAATGATGAGGGACTTTAGTAGAAGTGAGAGAACAATACACAATAGAAACAATCCCACTGAGGCAGCTGTAGCAATGATTTATACAGGAGGCAAAATGCTGGAGAGACATGAGCAAAATGAAGCCTGCAACCGGGACACTTTATCAATGTGATGGAAAAAGATGGATTAAAAGTGTCTCCAACACCGTCGACAAACTAGCAAGGAAGATAATCACTGTATTATATAGAAGGATGGGGCAGTAGGGACCAAACAATACTCTTTATTATTATGAGCTTAAGGCTTTAAGCATTATATGTCAACATTTGAAAATGCAGGAACAGCCAGTAAAACATCATGTGCAGTCAAGAAACAGAGCCTGGGAGTGTGTCTCCTGTAAAACGTCAAATTTAAAAAAAATGGAGTTCAAGCAGCAAAACTGTGTTATATCCTCTCACACATTTATTCAATTTACTTCATTCAACTTAGCCCCTCTCTCTCTACTACTTCCTCCGTCTCCCTGCTCTGATTCGGGGCGTTTACTCTTTAAGTAATAATCAAACCCGACTCTGCCACAACCTCTCTCAACCAATCATCCTGCCGCAGTCAAATTTTAAAATCTATTCGCTCTCTTCCACAGTCATTTTGTCATTTGAGTGCGATTGCTGCGACCCTCCTCCGCCCCAGTCACCTCCATTCGAGTTCAGCAGAGTTCAGATACAGCCCACTCCTCATCACATCCTGATTTTTCTACCACCACCAGTGTCTTCACTCCATATAGGGGGGGGGGGGGTATCCTATCTGTCGGCCTCGCTCAGAGAGGTACTCTGAGTGCATGAAGTCATCATGACGGAGTCTATTCTGCCACGATGATACTCTTGCTTAATGTAAACTGCATGGTACCATTTTACTCACTTTGATCTGTTCATGAGGCTAAAGTTGTGGACATTACCTGGTGCCTTTGTTTTCGTTTCCTTGTTTTTGTGTGTGGAATCATCAAGCGATATTCGTCAATGTTAAAGAGCAGAGCTTTGTGAAGTTGTGTTTATGTCCACCGATAATTAAATAAATAGAATTACTCATCTTGATTTAGCATGTTGTATAGCAAATATTTGCTAATAAGCACTAAACAGCAGAAGAAAATGGGAATGACGTGAATTTTGTTGGGGTTATTTTCCTATTGCAATATTCACATTTTACCAGGTACAAGTGTAATGTTTATATTGTTGTTGTTTGAGATTTATTTGTAGTCTTTTAATCCCCCCATTAGAGACAGTGGGTAAAGCTGTAAATCAGGAAGAGATTGTGGGGAATGACATGCAGGAAAAGAGCCACAGGTCAGATCTGAACCAACGATCCCATCTGGAGGACAACAGGGGCACACAAACTAACCACTAGGCCACCGACGCCCATTTAATGTTTCATTTTGAAATTGAATTACAGCCATAATTCTCAGTCTGCCCTCGATTAGTTCTAAACAGACTCAGTAGATTCAGACACTAGTTACTTTTTATTTCCTCAGGTTCCACTAATCATCAGCTTCCTTAATGAACGCCAATGAAACAACACATTATGTTAATAAGGAGAAATTTCCCTCCCCGCTGGCGATGCCCCGGCTCCCACTGACATTCAACAGCTGTCAGTTTTGACCCATGTTGTCAGTGAACAACAGAAAAACGTTCTGAGCAGATTTAACGTTAATACAAAATCAACATCATGGAAAATATATTTGTCCTTGCTGAGAGGGGCAGCTGTTTTATTACATAACACTGACAATATTGCCAGCACAGACAACAGTGGCTTTTTTGTAAGAGATAAAATAAATGTATTTTAATTTATAAAAAAGGCAGTTCAGTGCATGGCCAAAACTTTATGGAAAACTCTTTTTGATCAGGCTCTCTAATTTTAATAATGAGAAATCTTAAAGCGATTAATTCACAATTTTTTAAAACGAGCTTATTCCGAAATAGCTGGAACTAAACACTTGTTAGCTTAGCTTAGCATAAAGTCTGGATGGAGGCGTAAAGCTGGTGGATTTGGCCACAGAAGCTGTTTCATTATGTTTCCAGTTTTTATGCTAAGCTTTAAATCCAGGCTTAGATTGAACACACAGCTGTTAGTCAATTTTCACTTAACTTTAATGAAAAAAAACAAATTAGCAGATTCCCCCAAATGTCAAATATTCCAGTGTACCATTCTGTGATGTTTCGGTGGGGTCTTCACCTTGAAGCACTTAGTTTTGCCATGATCGGCCCGCTGTACACCAAGTCATGACCCCAAAAGAAAGGTCAAACACCTGCTTTAAAGCTCCTGTGGGGTCTTTAAAGATGGTTATCAAACTGATTGAAACTTTTACTAGTTTGTCTTTATGAGCTATAAAAGCAAACATGACCATGAGCAGAAGACTCATTGTTTCAAAATGGTTATTTTTTAAGCCTGAAGCCACGACGCAGGGTAGCTGTCAGAAGTAAATAGTAAGCTGCAGAGACAGACGTTTTAACATTCTCCACTGCAAAGATTCTCAGAGTGACATCTGATTTATTAAAGACAGCATGATGAGATTATTTGTTTAAAGGTATGTTATGAGGCATTCTGGATAGTAATTAAGCAAAAGTAAAATATACCCTACGTGAATAAATTGTGTATTTTTTTTTTTACTTTCTAAGATGATTGAAGTCAAACTCCCTCTGGATTTGTTGTTCTCGGCTTTGTGTTCACATGCAAGGGACGACGCTTTCTTCAGCCTGTTTATGTGAACCCCTGTGTGTCCAACCATTAGCCCTGCCACCACATGGGTGAAGAGAGATGACCCCACCCCCAAAGGGACACTAAGAATGAGGCCTTGTCCACACGTAGGCGGGTATTTTTTAAAACAGAGGTTTTCCTCCTCCGTTTCAAAAAATAATCCTGTCCACACACCCTAAGTTCTCAAAAACATCTTTGTCCACATGAAAATGCAAAACGCACTTTTACGGCTGTCATGAGCATGCCATCGGACTGTGTTGCCCCTCAACCACCGCCAGACGCCCAGCCTCCACCATCGGACTGTGTTGTCCCCCTGCATCTTATCCCATATGCTCTTTTGTGAAGCGTCTCGAGATAGCACTTGTTATGAATTGGCGCTATACAAATAAGGATTGATTGATTTAAGTCAAAAACAATGTCCATGACATGCTTACATTTTGTCGCCACTCCTCTGCAATGACCATTTCATTTTCATAGTAGTCCATTCTGGCGTCTCTGCTTTTCAACATAGTGAGAGAGTCACTGTATATGTATGTGTAAGCATGTAAAAAGTCCAGTTAGCAACGTTAAGACCAGGACTATATGGTTACATCTGCTTTCGCACTAATCTCATGTAAACAAAAGTGACAGCATCGCACAATGACGCCAAACGGAGGAGAAACCGGCGCAGTGTGACGTAACAAGCCCAAAAATCAGTTTTCCCTGTCTACACATAAACACCTTAAACAGAGTTTCTTAAAATCTTCACCTTGGAAGGAGTTTTCCAAAAGGTGCGTTTTCAGTGACCTAAAACGCCGTTTCCATGTGTACGAAAGGCCAAAACGCACAGAAGAACCTTTGTTTTCAAAACTACCCTCCTTCGTGTAGACGACTCCTGAGGGATGAAGGATGTGTGTCTCAAGGGAGTATTTATTTAGATCTGAAAATCGTGTAATAAGCCTTTTAAAGAAACACTTCTTACACATGAAATGGATCAGCAAAGAGACGTGATGTCACGCTTTGTCTACTGGGGTTGCTAAACTTGACACGAACTAAAAGTCCCTCACAGGAGCTCTGAGATTCTGATTATTTTAAAAACAGGGCAAAAACCAAAAGTACACCAAGGTATGTAAAACTCTTTCGACCTAATCAGTACTCCACTTTGAAAAAATAGCCTTAATAATTTCCATACCTGGCTCTTCATGAGGGAAGTCTTTTGGTATAATGAGACCTACGGATCCCTCCTCCAGCGGGGTCCCATCTGATGGTTTCCTCTCCTGAACTTCAGGAGGAGTATCACTAAAAGGAAGTTGTGAGGTCAGAGTGTTTTGATCTTGGGCTTCTGAAGACCCAGAGGGGGTAGATGAAGTTCCTGGAAGTTGCGGCTCTGGATTCACTCCAGAGAAGGATGGAAGCTCTGGATATAAGATATTTTTTTCAGTGGGTTTATAATGAGGAACGAGGGTGAGGACTGTAGAGGGGACCAGAGACGACACACTCAATACTTCATGACTGGTTGGACTCTGAAAAGATGTTGAAGACCAGTGCTCGAGGGATGGATAGATTGATGCAATGACTGACTGCTGTGCATCAGAATGAATCGTGCTGGCTTGGAGCTGCAGATCCATACTTGTAAAATCGTTGGTTGCTGTCCTGAGCTGCAGGGCATGGTTTAAGTCGGGGTCCATGTTCTCTGGGCTGAAGGTTTACAGCTTCTTTTGGGTTCTAATAAGCAGGATTTGGCATGTGTGCTGGATTTCAGACATGCTTTTGCGAAGAGGGGGGGATGCAGAAACCAACAAATATCCTTAAACTTCTGCTAAGTCCTGCAAAAGAACAACAAAAACACTTGATTGAAATGTTGCTTATGCACGGAGAAATTGAATGCTGATATTCCCGTATTGTGCAGAATCAATCTGATCTGGATTTTCAAAGACATTTTTTCTAGTCATTACCCTTCATTCCTTATCCTAGCAACTGGATAATAGTAATCCAGCTTCATGAAATTTTAAGACTGCATTAAGCTAATTTTCCCAGACGACTTTAAAAAGGATAACTTCGATATCATCCTAATCCGAAACAGCTTGGCGAATACTGATAACTCTTTAAGACATGATGAATGAGAAAATGCAAAATAAGGCAGCAAATATCGCCCTCGAATGATTTATATGTTATTTTCTCAAGCTTAATTAACTTCTATTGATCACAGTTATTGATGCCATGAAGGAAATCTGTGGCTGAAGACTGGGGTTTGTTCAATAAATTTCCCAATTGGCTCATATCTAATCACATTGGTGTACTTCTCTCACCTGAAGAATGTCAGCCTCATTTGTATACACAGGGTTTTTCATCTGAGTGTGTCTCTCTTCCTCTTATTAAAGCAGCTGCAAATACATCACAGCTGCAGCATCATTGACCGGTCATAGAAGACGTGTGTTTGCTCTGGTGCATCTTTAATCCAAAGATATCCGCTCTCTCACTGTGAATCCATCGTCCTCAGTTAAAGCACAGGTTTCTGCAGTTTGTCATGTCTTCATCTTCTCTTGAGATTATTCTGCTCTCCTCAGTTAACACATAATCCTTTCGTTTTGTCACCCCCACTTCATCATCTTCCTCCCTCTCCGCCTTAATCTTTCTCCTCTGGTCAGAACAGGTGAGGTTGCAGCAGGCAGGTCAGTAACAGATATGTGCACTCTTGTCATCGGGAGTCTATGAAATATGCATGGAGATAATTGTGAGCTCGGGTCAGAGTTTAACAACAGAGGGTAATGTACACCACCGCGCTAAATTGCTCCCACTCACAAGGGCTGAGGAGCATAATGGCTGCACACACTGACACACATACAGAGTCCAGGAGTTGAATTTCTCATTGTTGGAAGACATGTATCCAATAATCATCCTCCTATTATTAATCAGAGGAGGCATACTTGAGCACTGGTCTGTGTTTGTCAGTGTCCAGTCTTCCCAAGAGTGTTTTGTTCATCCGATCACATTACTTCATCAGACAGTGTGAGGTGCTAGCAGCATCAGGGAACCATAGTCACGGTGTTACGCAGCAGGTTCCACTGCTGAGTTCACTTCACAGATCAAACACGGTGAAGGAGACACGATTGTATCACCTGAGGAGAGGTTTGATTCTGGATCTGATGTGTAAAATAGAATCTAAACAACATCAATTCCCCAAAAACAAATGGAAAAGAACTGCACACTTTTCATATAATTAGCCTAGACCAATACTCTGCATTTCCTAAAAATGAAAACAAACCTAAATTACAATTATTAAAAATATACATTTTCATATAAAACTGTCTCAACAAAGTCTTTGAGACTTTTTTTCAAAATGCCAATGCCGGTGCTAACATGCTAACATATTAAAATGCTAACATTGTAATCTGTAGCATACGTGTTAGCTAATAGCTGATTTAGTTTGCTGTGGTGTGGACAAGCGGTGGGTTACATAAGTTATTATGTCATAAATATTAGAGCCGCTATAATCAACATTGCTTTGTCATTGTAGTTGCCAAATGTAATATAAGAGTGATCAGTCTGTTATCACACTTTGTTGTTACTGCTAATACTACACATACTTTCACCATTGTTACTGACATTGTAGCTATAAATCTATTTTGTCCATTGTTGTTGTTGCTCTCCGTCTCTCTCTTCCTGAATCTCCCTCTATCCCGCTTTACAAGCCCAACACAGTCTTAGCAGATGTCTGTTCTGTTCAACTGTCTGGTTCTGCTCAATGTCTTTGATTGTTAAAAGGACGTGTTTCCTTGTCACTGTAACTTTTCTAAATGTTGGATGGATGGATGGATGGATGATGGATGGATGGATGGATGGATGGATGGATGGATGGATGGATGGATGGATGGATGATGGATGGATGGATGGATGGATGGATGGATGGATGGATGGATGGATGGATGGATGGATAGATAGATAGATAGATAGATAGATAGACAGACAGACAGACAGACAGACAGACAGACAGACAGACAGACAGACAGACAGACAGACAGACAGATAGATAGATAGATAGATAGATAGATAGATAGATAGATAGATAGATAGATAGATAGATAAAGTCACGAATCCCAAAAGGAAAATGATTCATCCTCTGGACACCATTAACACTTAATACCGAATTTCATTGTGTTCAATGAAGTAGTTGTTGAGATATTGCATTGCTGATTTCATGAAATTACAATAATGAAAGGAAAGGAAATGTAACGAGCTGAATAAATATTTTCTTGTCAGGTGCATTTGTTTTCTGTCTGATTCTGAGTCATTTTTATTTTTTGTTTATCTGTGTGTGTCACTGTTTTTTGTTTTCTTGCAGACTCAATGTATTCAGTCTTGGTTAACCCTCCACTGAGTTGCTGCTGTGTTGATTTTGTAATTCACCTCAGTGCTTTTTATGCCATGCAGACAAGTCACCTGTAAAACAACCAGTCAAACATTTGTATGCTGAAGTTTTAAAATGTCTGAGTATTGCTTGCTGGTTGTTTACAACATGAGCGAGGAGTTGCTGCCTCCCCACCTTCACATGACACTGACTGAATGAATGAATAAATAAAGCGCTCAGGCTTCATTTGCCCCCGTATTGGTGTCAGAGTCCTTGTTTACTCCAATCAGGCTGACTGGCAATGCACTAGCGCTAGTCTGAACTCCTCACATACACACCTCTGCCAGCATCTCCTCTCAGTGGTATCAATCAGGGGAGGAGAGAAGAACCCCCAATTTGACTTCTCCCCAGAAGCCTGTATGGTGCTGCAGCATTTCAAACTTAATAGAATGTGGTTTATCGTGCAGAGGTGCATCAGCAGGATACAGACAGGACAACTAAATTACAGTGAGGACGCTGCCAGAGTAAAGCAAACTTCTATAATTTGAGAGTCAAATTTTCTGGATATCTGATGCCGGAAACTCTCTTTACTAATGACCTGGGGTGAGCTAAAGTTAAACAATGACAGGAGAGGGAGTTCATGCTACGGGTTTTCTTTAAAACATTTAGTTTTTCTTTTTTTTGTTCAAATCTGATGGTCACTCTAGGGACAGTGTCCCCCAGTCTCTAGAACTGGTGGGTCACTCTAGGGACAGTGCCCCCGAGTCTCAAGCACTGGTGGGTCACTCTAGGGACAGTGGCCCCCATTCTCAAGCACTGTGGGGTCACTCTAGGGACAGTGGCCCCCATTCTCAAGCACTGGTGGGTCACTCTAGGGACAGTGGCCCCCATTCTCAAGCACTGTGGGGTCACTCTAGGGACAGTGCTCCCCAGTCTCAAGCACTGTGGGGTCACTCTAGGGACAGTGCTCCCCAGTCTCAAGCACTGGGGGGTCACTCTAGGGACAGTGCCCCCCAGTCTCAAGCACTGGTGGGTCACTCTAGGGACAGTGCCCCCCAGTCTCTAGAACTGGTGGGTCACTCTAGGGACAGTGTCCCCCAGTCTCAAGCACTGGTGGGTCACTCTAGGGACAGTGTCCCCCAGTCTCTAGAACTGGTGGGTCACTCTAGGGACAGTGTCCCCCAGTCTCTAGAGCTGGTGGGTCACTCTAGGGACAGTGCCCCCCTGTCTCTAGCACTGGGGGCTACTGGGGTAATTTTGGGGGTCACGAGCTGAAAAGTGTGGGAACCCCAGCTTAGGTGAATACTCAGCAATATGTACAAGTTGTAAGGAGTGAATGAGAATATATATATATCAGAGGCCACCCCCCCCCCCCCCCACACACACACACACGCACGCACGCACGCACGCACGCACGCACACACACACACACACACACACACGCACGCACGCACACACACACATTAATCTTGGTAATAAAAACAGGGATAGTGGAAAGCCGGTGGTGATATTTTGCACCAGATTGATATGAAGGTTGGAGGATTTGAATAAAATAGGGCTGATCTAAAATCCTCAGTATGCACACAGAGTCCTGTCTGAATGCCAACTTTTACCAACGGCCATTTATATTTAATACCTGGAAAATTCATCAGGGCTTTATGTTACCTTTGCTGTGCAGCAGACAGTGAGTAAAACCAAATGTAAGATCTGATAAACGTTGTAATTTCATTTACATAATGCACCTTTGTAGTGTATTTGTGGTTTGTAATTTGACTACAAATACAAAAGGAACAAACTATTGCGGGCTTCAGGGATTTCTTTTTTCATTTAATTTCATAATGATCAGTTATTAGCATGACATAATACTTTTGTCTTTAATATTATGATCAATGGTTGTACATTAACTGTGATCCCTCTTCTTAATCAGTATGATGATTTACTGCATCAAATTATACATTCAAACACACTTATTGAAACCATATCATGTAAC
Organism: Tautogolabrus adspersus; assembly: GCA_020745685.1. Taxonomy (NCBI): domain Eukaryota; kingdom Metazoa; phylum Chordata; class Actinopteri; order Labriformes; family Labridae; genus Tautogolabrus; species Tautogolabrus adspersus. The sequence continues at coordinate 5,524,139 of CM036542.1, forward strand.
CAATTCATTACAAAAACTCTGGCTTTGGATTCTGTTTGCACTTTACAACCACATCAATAATTATACCTTGATGTAACTTCACTTTCGGTTTTTCAGAAATGATTGAGCATTGTGCATGAATCTCTATCTTGCTTGATTTAAACATCAAGGTTTTTTTTGTTTGTTCTTCTTTGCCTTGGCTTGTTCCTGTCCTCTGAGAGAGACAAGCTCATGGAAACACATAACAATTATGCTCTTTGTCGAGATTACAAGAAAAAAAGAAAACCCAATAACATTTCTGACATAAATCCAGCACTGTAAAAACAGTCACGTCTCCACGAGTCTCGAGTGTGCAGAGCCTTTCCGTCAGGATGCTGCAGAGAGATCCACAGTCCTCAAATATTCTCTTTTCAGATTGTATTTACACAACTCTGTGCTTGGTTTCTCTTCCATACACATCTCCGGCTTGTTTTTGGTTCTTGTAGATGTCTTTTAATTGTCAAACCCTCTCTCTTTTCTAGTTTTTATTTAATCCCTTCTCTCTGTGTGTCATGTTTCTGTCTTCTTCAGTCTTGCCGGAGTTGCTGGTTACATTTCTCTGTCTTTAGTTTTTTTTGGATGCTTGTACCAATTACCTAATCCGACATGAAATCTAGTGTCATCCCCAAACTGGCCCCGACTTCTGCATCTCTCGTTTCTGATCTCAAACATCAGCCTGCTTTATTTCTTGACAGATAATGTTTGTCTCCAGCTCTCAGCAGTGCAGGATCTTGATGAAAGCTTTGCGAAATTCGATGTTAAAAGTGGTGTAGATGACAGGGTTCACAGCACTGTTGAGGTATCCCAACCAGGTGACAGCGCTGTACAGTGAGGGGGAGATACAGCAGCTCCTGCAGTGAGCCTTCAGCACATGGGTGAGGAAGAAAGGCAGCCAGCAGATGATGAAAACACCTTGGAAACAAAGACAAGAAATAGATGAGTGAAGTGACGGCAAACTAGGGGCACTTGGTTCCTGAGGGTACCTTAAAAGTTTGTGGAGTAGCCAAGTAAAAAAAATGTTACACCTGAACACTAAATACAGGTATTGCAATAATACTGAGTTTAAAAACTAGAAAACATGCGAGCACTGGAGTCCAAACAGGTTGTTTTTATAACAATTTTAAGGGCTTTTGGGAATTAAAAGCAACTTTGCAGTGAAGCTCGTGCCGAGTGTAACACTAGCACAGAGTCTGCTAACATTAGCACACCTAGCATTTGTGGTAGCACGGAAGACAGCAGCCAGCTAGTCCATGATGAAGTCCAGGAACAATCTTTGATCGCAGATATCTCCATCAGCGACTGTTTTCCGAGCCCAGAAGACTCGGTTGTGTTCCCCACACAGCAGCTATCCTCCACGGTATGTACTACCTCAGCTTATTACGGCTGATGAGCTAAAAAGGGCGTCTGACTCTGTCAAACTGAATATGTAGCAGGCTAGATTCATGCTCAATAACAACTCTTACTGCACGTTTCTGAAATAGCTTTAATTATATTTATATTAGTTCAGTACATCATTCCCATATTAAGCTGATGATTGTCTTTAAGGCCAGGTGTTGACTACTGTACCTGTGGTAAATCCAAGTTTTGGTGTTGTATAGGTAGCGTCAGAGAAATGGCTTTCTCTCTCTCTATCTTGCTTGCTCAGTCACTGTGATCGTGTATGAGCGTGTGACACCCTCGTAGATAAAGGTTTCCTACACGCACTGGAATGGTTCTTGTGCGTACTATGAAATTTAATCCTGGTGGTGCAAATGGTTGGAACATCAATACCATCAATTACACTTCAGGGAGAAGTGAAATTGCTGTCAAATGCAATACAATATCCTCTTTTATAGATACTGTAAATAGATGAATAGATTGAAAAGTGAAAACCAGAGAAGGGGTACATAAATTCGACAGCGCTGGGGCCCGTGTCTCGGGCATAAAAGGTTGCATGACACTGGATAACAGGATGAGTTTATGCATGTTTTGTGCTGACTGTATTATTTAAACAGCCATATTTATGATTAAAGCAGACTCATGAAACTGCTGAAACAATACATTGATAACTAGATAGACGACTTCTTCAATCTCAATTACAGTGTCACAGCAGCCATGTCTAATAAATCACAGAAAAGATGAAGTAGGCAAGAAACAAAACACAATCAAACCAACAAACGAAGTCAGAATATAACAATTCCTTTTGCTGACAGAAATTAACTTGAAGTTTCTCCGCATGTGCATTCAAAACCTTCCATCTAGTACGTTTATTTCTTTGTATAAAAGAGTAGAGTACTGAATAAAATGGGTCTGTTTTCTAAAATCTAAACCAATTTTCAGCCACTGTTCCTCTCAGCATCCAGCTAAAGGTCATTGATGAAAACTGCAGTTAACAGTAAATAACTTTTCTTGTTATGAGCTCTTCTTTTTTCATATTAAGTTTTGAGCTTTTAGAATATAAATTATTTGACAGGACACTGCATAGAGTAGGGAATTGGGGAGAGAGAGAGTGGGGAAGACATGCAGTAAAGGAGCTTGTGGTCGGACTTGAACTGCGCCCTGTTGTGAGCACTCCTTAAATATTTATGCAGACTTGTCGGTTTGTAGACATACACGATGACATCTTTGTGATAAAACAAATTGTGACAAAGTATGAGTGTACAAAGTGTGTACTAGGTCAAAAGACTAAACAGCTCATCACTATGTATGTCTCTTATAACCACTGCTTACCGAGTACAATTGCTAACATCTGCGTCGCCTTCCGCTCCTTCTGCTGCGAAAGCCTCCCTCTCACCCTCTCCTTGGTGATCCCCCACCTTTCTCTGCCTCCACTGCGCTCCCGCCATCCCTCACGGCCCCTCATGCCGTCCTCCAGGGTGGGGGGGCGGGGCATCAGAGCGGATCGTGTCACTGTTGAGGGAAGAACCGGGGCTGGTCCAACGGAGATGGCCAAGGAGATCCTGGCCCGTCCTGCATGGGATGAAGTCTGGGGAGCAACAGGTGGAGGAGCTAGGCTCTGCTCGGTCTGCGGCAGGAACCGACCCGGCTCCACATCGAGGGGATGGACCACCGCCTCTTTTACCAGGGTCTGACACACAGAGAGGAAGGCAGGATGATGTTACACATGGCAGAAAGAACAAAAGTGTGGATGCTTGATTAAAATAATTCATCAAAGGCAAACTCAGTGAGACATTTATAGATGTTTTCCACTTTCCATGCCCATCACAGTGTGTAAATAATAAGACAAATGTTTTTTTATCAAAGTGTCGTTAGAAAAACATTGTTATGATTTGGGGCTATCCAAATGAAAATGTAATTCAAGTAAACAAAGCATCATTGCAGAGCTGGAGGACTGTTATTAGAAAGACAGGAGAGTGACAGTGAATAGAACGAGCTGAATTTTGTTGCTGTATCTTTGCACTGAGTCAAATAATTACCACTTTCTTTCGCTGTGGGCCAGCAGTAGCAGGTCTCAGGATGAGGGTGCACAACTTCACATCCTCTGGTTGTGTACACTTATTCTGAAAGAGAAAGACGTTGCAGAATGATTTGGACAGCTTTTTTTTTCCAAGTAATTGAAAATAAAAACCTAATGTAAATCCACTTGTAAGGAGAAGAAAACGCACATGATGCGGTTTCTCCGAGTGGCGACCTAACAAGTTCAGCTTCATGCTGTCAGAAGCTTATACTCTGAGGCACAGCACACAGTCTGTTGTACAGTTGAAGCCGAGGGTGAGATATGACTCATATTTTATATTTTACCTAGAAGTCCTCTGACAGAATTTGCCAAAGTTTGCCGGCAGTGCAAAACTGTGTGCATTGTTTGCCTTAAAAGGACGTTGTTTTTTTGCCACTGTAATGTTGCTGAATGTTGCTCATCCTGATGATGGAATAATGTTGGGTCTTTGTAAATTATATAACAAAGAGTAAGGTATTTTACCTGCTGTTTTATAAAGTGTCTTGAGATCACATTTGTTATGGATTGGCACTGTATAAATAAAGGTTGATTAATTGATTAAGAAGTGAGGGCCTGATTCACAAAAAGGTTGTAGGCTTCTGCATCACTGAAATCTATGCAAATGTGTGGGAAAAGACACAAAGTCGAATTCAACAAAACACACGTAAAAAGGCAGTAAATGCTCCCACAACTACTACTGCAGAGCAACTGGTGTCCCCGTGTGCTGGTGTTGTTTGCTGGTATCTCACTGAGCCATTGTGCAGTCATATTGGGAAGAATTGGCCCCTTACAATGCAAGTCGTCCTTCTTGAGACTTTGGGGTAACTACATCGGTATTTATAACAGATTTCATGTGCAAACTTAACACTGATCAGGAAAATACTACTTCCTCTGGATGACTTAAAATAAATGATCTGTGAATAAAGTCTGTAAGTATATCTTTGACCTTACTATTATTAATATAACCAGGGGTTAAATCAGTCCGGGGCCGTCAGCAGCTTGACACTTTATCCACATGTGAGGACGCCCTGGAGCCGTGACACACCACAAGGATTCAAGTGTTGGTTTTTTTCAACCAATTACCCTTGCCTGCTTCATTCAGGGAGAAAGGTATTTTTAAACTGTGAAAGTCATATTACTTTTTTCAAGACTGGTCTTAAAATAACCTTTAAAGTTTTCCTCTGCCCTCTTTGCTCATTATCTTCATGTGGACAGAATCGTGCTTCATCTGCATGAGAGCTCAGCCCAATGAAGACTAAAGGTGCAGATAATTTCTCTCAACATTCAGAAACGAAACCAGAGCATGAAGCAGGACATATTTGTTGCTCCTGGATATCAATCACACTATATGCTTTATGAATTACACCTTGAGACAGAACAGATAGCAGGAGCAGATGATGTGAAATGTTTGCAGCTATAAGCAGATGCAATCCATCCTATTTGTGACTCTACCTTCCTGTGTCGATGACCTTCTCCTGCCTCAGGAGCGCTCAGCGTGGGAGGCAGGGCCTGTCTGCGCGGCGGGGCGGTGCGTCTGCCTCGTTTGCGCAGAACCACACAGATCTGCGCGTATACCAGCAAAGTCACGATGAAGGGAACGTAGAAGGAGGCCACGGATGAGTAGACCACGAAGGCTGGATCTGCAAAGCTGCATGTGGTGCCTTCTCTACTTGCTAATACAGAAAAGAAAAGAAGATAATGAAAATAATTAAGATTGTACAGGATTTTAAAGAAACTATTTCAATACATGATTTATCTTTGTTTCAGTTTTGGCATTTTGTGGTCTTGTTTTTGATCAAATATTTAGGTAAATGTTTACCTAAATAATAACACATTCGTTATTATCACACGGATTTATGTCCAAGTGTTCATTTTTTCTGAGTAGTTTATTTTTTCTTAGTTATTTGATGCAAAAAGATCATATGTAATATCATGACTTACAGAGCGGTCCATGGTAATATACAGTCAACGGTTTAAACGTATGACAGGAAGACCAGCTGTTTCCCCCTGCTCCCAGTTTGTGTGCTAAAAGAATGAGCTAAGCTAACCTTCTCCTGTCTGTAGCCTTTAATACAGCGTGGCATCTAATTACATTTCTGACTCTTAAATACATTTACCGTACTTCCTAATGTTAAACCAGAAAAATAAATGCTGAGTTCTAAGCTTGATCCAAAGGCAACTGGACTTGGTTGAAGCTCTTGAAGACGTTTCACCTCTCCTCTCCTAGAACTCCTCTTGAGTTCTAAACTTTCTGGTGGACGGAGGTAGAAATTGAAGCCTCTATGGATCATTATCATGCTAATGATCCAGGATGACTCACATGAGAGTCATTGACCTAGTGTCGCTTTGAGTTGTTAACAACCCCGGCCGTCTGTGGGTCATTGGGTGACCCCAATGATGGATCATTAGCATGCTTAGCCATAAATGTAAGCCTCTGTGGATCATTAGCATGCTAATGACACACAGAGGCTTACGTTTCTAGCTCTGTCCAACAGATAGTTTAGAACTGAAGAGGTCTTTCGGAGGAGAAGGTGAAACATCTTCCAGATCTCCAACCAAGTCCAATTGAACTTTGAATCATGCTTCGAATTTACCAAGACCTGGATGTCTGAGAACATACAGAGACTTAAAATGCTGAGGCTCAGAGTTCAAGGTTGAACTTGAACACTGGGCAAGGAAAGCAAAAGAAGATCTGCACACCAAGAAGCTCCCGTTTGAAGGATTTATTAAGTGACGTTTCAAGCCAATATGCTCTTCCTTAGGTTTTTGTTTTTTGGATCCAGCACCCACTGAGGGATGTGCGTGTCTTTTTTGATTCATCACATGAACACTGCCACAACAAACTCAGGCCGTTTAGCAGCATTTATGGGGTTTAAAACTCAAAAAGCTGTTGTCCATCAAATGGTCTTGAAAATGTGGATATTTGATAGTCAAATTCTCTCAGACGTTTTGTCCTTTTTCTGGAATAAAAACAAAACTTGAGTTAAAGCAGTTTTTTGCAATCACTGTTTCAGAAGTTAAGAAATAACTTAACCTTTTGCACATGCATCAACAATCATTGGATCTTGTTGTTTGATAGTTTTCTTAACAGATTAAATGTTTAAAGTGACCTTTGGGAGCTGTGCATGCCCATGTATTTGATCCAGGTAAAAGCATTGTCACAGAACCGGAGTAAAAATCTACGTGAAAAGTACCTTTCCATCAGTATCTCGTAATTTATGAGCATTACTTTTTTGCTCCCCTTCTTATTCTGAAGTGGCTTCCTTTGACTTCAATATGAGCACATCCAAAGCTCAAGTCCCTCCTCACAGCTTCATTAAGTCAGAGGTTATAGCAGCAGAGCGTCTTCACTCCTGCTCCTTTAGTGAGACAACAACCCGATCGAGGATTATGTGTGCCCACTTGTTTGCAGTGCAGACGTCACCTGTCCTTCTCTGAATTAGAACAACATGGAAATGTGTTACCCAATGGTCTGTGTGTCTGTGCTAATGGATATTGAAGTGTAATGTGGTAGGTGTATAAGGTTTGTCGACTGAGCAGATGTACAGAATGTGTTTACTTTCTCATCAAAGATTGAAAATCTAATTCAGGGACAGATGGAGCGGGAGACTGAGTGTGTTTGCATAAACAAGTCTGCTTTTGGCTTCAGCAGTTACTTGAATGTTTCCTTCTTTTAATTACACATCAGAGAAGATGAGGCTTAAAAACAGTATTGCAAAGTAAAAAACATAAACAGCTGTGGAGTAAATTAGCCAATCATCATTTTCCAAAATAGTATACATTAAAAGACAAGACTTTTGGTGCCTTATTACCATATGTGCAAAGGAGACCCTCTGCCCCATTTATGACCAAGCAGCATGAAATTAAAATACTTGAGCAAAAACATTTTTTCCCCCCCCACATTGGCTTCTGCAGCACCATCACCAAGGCTCTCATAAGGCTGAGTAACACTTTTAAGCGGCTTTAATCAGTAGAAATAAATGAAGAATTTCAGGTTTTGAGTCTGGACATATCAGAACAATGCAAAGGTCTGAGCAATCTTTTCAACAGAAAAGTTATCATTTCCATAGACTGTATAAAACATGGACGTAGTCTCTGTGAGGTCACCTGAAGCCAGCTGATGACGGTTGCCATATTGGGAATGCTGTCTCAAACTAACTTTCCATCAAACTTCCTAGTAACAGGCAAAGAGGTAGGTTACGGCGGGTCCTATGCCTCATAGCGAACAGCTACAACCCGTCCTTGCAGTCATATTAGCCACGCCCCTATCTATTGGTAACACTTATCCTTTATAAAATCTAAATGGTTGAAGCTATTGAAGTGGTCTGAGGCACTCAGAGGGGTATAAATAAAGAGCCTTTAATTAATCAGGGGTACAGATTCATAGAAAGGTATGAATCTGTAGCCCTGATGAATTAAAGGCTGTTTATGTATACCCCTCTGAGTGCCTCAGACTGCTTCATCTTCTAAGCTGGATCCCTACACTGAAAAGCAACAGAGGGACACGTTCTTTTCAACTATTATTAAAAACATTTTTCAACACCCATGCAGCACTGACTGAGTATCAAAATGGATGAGTAATAAAAAAAATCATCCCCCGTACTTTGTGTACCATTAAACACATGAACTATTTAGACCAAAATCCATATAACCAGGCTGTAAACATGTTTGTTTCTGCTGTCAAATGGGCATTTTTTAATGGGTTAGTATGTGAATTACGCAGCTTTTGGAACCAGCCTCAAGTGGACACTCGAGGAACTGCAGTTTTTTTTTTTTACTTCTGCACTGGCTTCATTATGTAACACTGGGGGTTGTCTCTCGATCATTACTTGTAAATGTTAACATATCACCTAACAATCAAATACATAGTATATATTCACTATTTCTACTATTGACATGTTTTGGCCATAGACTGTAAATACATTAATGGACAAAGCCTGAGTGACGTCACCCGTCTGTTACTGCAGGGGGCAATGGAGGCTCATCAGAGGCAGAACCCAAGCTGGAAATCCTGTCTCAGCCTAACTCTGAGTCAATGTAAGGGTAAGAGCTGGAGCTGAGGCGGTTTTTAAGCCTTCTGACAAACCGCTACATCCTGCCCCCTGGTCAATCAGGCCAGCCTCAGGCACCATTATCAGGCCGTCTAACTATGCCTAACTCATATCATTAATAAAATCAAAACTGAAAATCCCATGAGGACAAAAACTTCTGGGGCTCCTGGAGCCAGCCTCAAGCAGACACTCTACAAACTGCAGGATTTTGCACTTCCGCATCGGCTTCATTCTTCAACACCAGAGATTGCCGCTTGGTTTTGGCTCAGTTTTTACTTGAGCTTTAGGCAACCAAATTGCATTTTCTTTTCTCTTTTCCTATACAAGAAAAGAGGGAAAAAGAAGTAAGAGGACTGAAAAGATAAAGACAATTTTGTGTAATAGTAATGTTTTTCCCCCACCTATTTCGCCAATATTTTAACACATCCTGATTAATGAGGACATGTGGGTACATTTTAGATGGAACTATTTTATTGAAGGACCAGACACCTCAGCTGCTTTCACAAATCAGTAACCTTCACAGGAACAAAGGACTTAAAGAGGTACTTAGAGTTCCCACCATTGGGACCAGGATTCAATTAAAGGGGATTTTTACGTCCCAGAAGGTCCCTACTGTGAGAGAAGTAGTTTTTGAAAGTGCATAGAGTTAAGAGACGGTACTTGTAGTGCTGAATATATATAAGACAGGTAGAGTACATTATCGCAGCCTGAAGGCTAAGACTGTGAATGAGGAGAAGCTTCTTTCCTCAAGCCATCACATTGTTGAATCAGAACAGTCTTTAGCTCATTTTCTGAACTTTTTCTTTTTAATTCTTGCAGGACTACTGAACTATGCCATTGCACACCACATGTAGGTAGTCCTCATCTGCCTCCTGAATTACAATGATTTACAATATCACATCTCTCCTACTTTATCTTTATATTTGACACCTCTCCGAAGTGTGCCAAAGCCAAGGAAGTGTACCGTGCCTGAGTACAGTACGGCGCGGTCACACTGGCCAAACGAACTGGACTTTAGGGTTGAAGCGTGCTTGGGCAAGGTACGGATTGCCAGTGTGACCGCGCCCTAAGTTCTCCATACTTTGGGTGGAAAAGTGACGTTACAATGTACAGCCTTGTTTAGCAAGCAAAACCTAAACAAGCAAGTGGGGAGTAACTTCAGAGATTGATTCAGAGTCAGCTGTTACCGGTGTTGTTGAGTCCAAAGAGTAAAGGGCAGGAGATGGCAAAAGACAAGAACCACACCACAGCGATCATCACTGCCACCCTCCTCCTGGAGCTGTACCTGGTGTTGTAGAGCATCGGCATGGCCACCGCTGTGTACCTGCAACAGAGAACACGAAGCACACAGAACATACATCAGCATGACTCTTACACATGTAAATGCATCCTCTGACTTTATCCCACTGCCATGTTTGCACATATTTCAAAGTAAACACAGGCACTTAATTCAGAGCACAAACAAACTTCCAGTGTCCTCTCAAACAGACAGAAGCTGTCGGATCCGGTTTCACTGCCACGAGGGTACAAAACACCCGCAGAGCACTGTGTCAAAACCTATCAGAGTTTTACATTCCAAGCCCAGGTGTGAGTGTGAGCAGTCTTTTTCAGCATGCCTTTATTATCCAGACCAGGGCAGAGTGAGACAGACACAAACGAAGGGTTAATCGAGAACCTAAAGATGAAACGCAGCTTTCAATATTTTCAATCCGTTGTGTTGTTTCAGGTGTAAAAAGCTGCTTCATTTCAATACATGTACATCCTGAAGAAGAGGAATTGTTCCATGGTTTCATTCTTTTGCAATATTTGTTAAGTATAAGAAAAAAAAGACAGGTCCGCACATGTTCATCTCCCAATGAGCAACTTCATTTTACACAGGGCAACAATTCGATCCAAAGGAAGATCTTTTGGATGTTAAAGTTGCTCACTCCTGACAGGTCACTTAGTGTTGCTACGTGACGCCGCATGTAAATGTACTATACTTATCAAGGATGTAATGATAACCATAAAGCTTAACACCTAAGGTTTAGCTGAATTATCCCACTCTCATCACCTTCATCATGAGTTATTATTATTTTTTAGCTGCTATATATCATCAGCACCCGACGACCCTGACGCCCTGCCACTGCCATCGGACTGTGTCGTCACCACAACCACCGCTGTCCTCATTCATGCACGACCTGCTCCGACCTCCACCTCAGCGGCAAGGAAGTGTGGACAACAGGAACGTGAGGAATACAAAGGAGAAATCCTTCCTGCATATTATCCCATATGCTCTTTTGTAAAGCATCTTGAGAGCGCTAGACAAATAATGACTAATTGATCAGTACGAATCTAAACAACTTCGTTTGCCGTGGTATGAACTAGAGATCTGAAAAGAGGATGTAGCACTTTTATTAACTCTGGTGTAGTCAAAGAGGAAATAAAACGTGTCTAAACCTTTTAAAAGACCCATAAAACAGCAAAGCAACGGGACTGGGAATCACTTGGGCCATTGAGTGCAGACATTGACAGCCGTTTCACTGCTGTGTCTGGCTGATGATTGGTTGACTGAACGTGCGAACGGTCTCATCCCCTCGGTGAACAAAGTCAATAACGAGAGTCGATGCCGTGCAAATTCTTGATTGATGCAAGGTTGTTTTTTTAAGGAAAATGAGTAATTAAAGGGCTCTTAAAAGTTGTCAAATCTAGTTATAAACTAACTCTATTTTGTACACCCCAGCCCTTATCATGGCCTGAAATCACAAGTAATTAAACAGCAGACACATGAAAGACGATTCCTTCATCAGGGATTATGCTAATTTATCAAATTATCTTCTAACACTTAAAATTGGACGACAGTGTTTTAAATGTTTTTGGCGTCTTCACCGTTCTTCTGATGAGGATTAAGTAGCCCAAATGAAAGTTGTCAGCCCTTTGACCTTGCAGTCACTGTTTTATTTTAAACTCGATAAAGCCATAGAGCCAAGACAGCTTTCCTGCTGCAGGGTACTTAAAGTCGTATAATGCTTTGACAAAGCAATTACGACTTTATCCTTAAATTTACTGCGCCTAATTACACAAGTTTAAACGGCTGCAGCCTCGATGTGTCACTTTGTCTGAGTTATTAGGACAATGCTGCAGGCGTTGTGCCCGCTCCGCGTCTGGTCACCTCCCCCTGGACACATGAAGAGGGCGACAGGTGGACGGACAAATCCTGGTCTCCTTCATCCACAAAGAACAAGCACTAATGATTGCAGAGGATACTGTGAAAGACGGAGAGGAAGCCTGTCATCACCTGCTGGAAGAAAACAGAGGACGACAGTGTGTGAAGCTGCTTTGACAGCTGCGTGATGGATCAATCCTTAAAGTTTTTAGTGGATGTGCTTTCTTTTTTTTCTGCAGCTCTTGTGCGTCAGCTCTTTGTTAAAGCAGAGTGCATCAGTCAAGATCAATCATGCGATGCAGAAAGTAAAGAAATTACCTATTGATTTGATGTCAGCTTTGGATAAAAATCAAAGTGACATTATTTCTTATCAACTCACTTCAAGAAAATTCAGAGAGAGAGAGTTAAATTGTAAGAAATGACAGAGTGATGAGGAAAGTGTGTGACACATCCACAAGAAGAAGCATCAAGGAAAGAGAAACACGTGGAGTGAAAGAGACAGAGTAAAGACAGAGGGATAATCCACCTGTCGATGCTGATGGCACAGAGGTTGAGGATGCTGGCGGTGCACATCATGACGTCCAGGGTGAGCAGGATGTCACAGTGGATCAGACTGAAGCGCCACTCTCCCACCACCTGCAACAAAACACAAACTATAACATCCAGACACATCCGACTTTTCCTCCACTTTCCAAACTTTACTTTCTACAACCATACCTCTATAATTAATCTTAATACTGGAGGAACAGCATCAATATTCACAAGGCTTAAACACCAGCAGGGTGAGTTGACTTTAAATTTAATTCCATTTCCATGATATCTTTTAAAATGACCCAATTTATCCACACAGAATTAAACAGCACCATTTTATCTCCCTTATCACATTTTAAAAAAGATAATTGGTTTTCGGTTAGATAAGGAATAACAGTCATTTTGGCCCATGACATTAATTTTTAACGTTGCGAGCCTTGGGTTTGTTATTTCCTGTTATATTGTGACTGATTGCACTCTCCAAGGTTGTTGTCATTTATTCAGTGAGTTTCTCCGACCTGCACTGAGACTGTTTTCATAATTACCAGCACGGGAAGTGGAGCCAGGAGCTGAAACAATTAGTAAAACTTATTACGACTAATCACAGCTATTTAGTATGAATTAATCAGCAGCGTGTGTGATAACAGTTTGAAGATGCCAAACACATTTTCTGAGCCTATCATCCAAGATAATTGGCTTATTTTAACTGATTACATTTGAGTTTTAAACTGTTAGACAAAGTGAGCAGTGTCGTCCTCTTACACTCCGTCAAATCAGGACTTTTAGCACTTTCAGAGGCTTCAACGTAGAAAGCTGCGACAGGATTTGAAAATGCAGGAACCCGGATGTTAAATCAGGACAGCCTGTGAGCAGACGGTATCTTTATCGCTGCAGGGTTAAATGAATTTCATGAACGAGTGATTGGTATTTTCTTTAGCATAACTTTGCATTAAACATGTGAAAATAATAATCTTTCTTCTGCTCTCTATATCTAAGGGGGTTGCTTGTTTTTGTTTCAGCACTGTGACAATTATTCAATTCATTAGTCAACTAATGATCCACAAAATTGTTGGTTGATTGTTTTTCAAGCACAAATAACAGAAACAAATATTGGCTAAAAGTCCAGCTTCTGAATTAAACTGCTTAATAAGACACGAAAAGCAACAACTTGTAGCTGTTTTTAGACAAAACAAGCAAGGTGATGATATGCCTTGAACTTCCTGGACGTTTATTTCATGTTTATTTGTAGAGTGACAACAAGTATGGAGCGAGTGAACCGTGGCCACACACGACAGCATTTACAGTATAGCCTAAGCTACCATGCAATGCCCGTCCCTAAAAGGGCCTTTAACATACATAAAACTCAACAATAGATGCACATAAAACAGTTCCAAGTTAGCACAATGATAAATGAACAGTACAGGTTGTTTTTGGACATTTTAGAGATGAATCAAATAAGGGCTACAACTTTAAACCTGTCAGAAAGCTTGAAATTGATCATTGTAAATTCAGAAAGCCTTAGAAGATGTTTTCTAATAGCTTTTTTTTTTGGTCAAACAACAGACTACTACTCAAGGTTATTTCGCTTTCCCTTTATTAGATGAAGAAAAGAAGCAAATCTTCTCATTGAGGAGGAACAACCGGTGTGTGTGGGTATTTTATTCTTAAAAAACGATGAAGCAACAATTAAAGCAGGTGCCAACCGTTGTGTGTGAACACTGATTACATGGTTCATCCTTACAGCCACATTCATTATATTATCAGTGAACAAACTGTTGAGTTGTAAATGTGATAAATCATATTTTGCAGCCTGTTTTGGATATGCATATTTTAGGTTTAACATCCAGGGCAAAATAGCTGTACACATACTGGAACAGTGTCTCTACAGGTCTAGCTAAAACATCAGTCAGACCACTGCAGCTGATCCAGAACGCTGCTGCAAGAGTCCTCACCAAGACCAAGAAAAGTGGATCACATCAGTCCAGTTCTGGGGTCTTTACACTGGCTCCTAGTCTGTCAGAGAATAGACTTTAAAATACTGCTGCTGGTGTATAGAGTGCTCAATGGTTTAGGGCCAAAATACATTAGGGACCTTTCTAACTAACTATGAACCATCCTGACCGCTCAGGTCGTCTGGTACAGGTCTGCTGTCTGTCCCCTTGCAGAGTCAGAACCAAAGATGGAGAAGCAGCGTTCAGTTTCTACGCTCCTTATATCTGGAACAAACTCAGAAAACTGCACGTCTGCTGAAACTCTCAGCTCTTTTAAACTGAGGCTGAAGACTCACTTGTTCACAGCTGCCTGTCATTGAGCAGTTTTAATATATTTATTTCAAGAGATTTCAGACTGAATTTTTAATCATGTTGCAAATAAGCATCCACTAAAAACACGATGATACTTGCATTTGATGGCTGTCTACAGTTCGTCTGTCGTATCGGTCCCTATGTGATAAACCATAAAATAATAAAAATATTGACTTTCTCTGTGGTTATTAATTGTGTTTTTTTAGTGATTTTTAAATGTTCGATTTTAATGTTTCTGTGTTCCTTTATCGTGATGCTTCTGATGTCGTGTGTGAAGCACTTTGAGTTGCTGAAATGTGCTTTATAAATAAACTTGCCTTGCCTAAAAACATGATGTGCTTGCGGATATTTTTCATGGGTTTTTGTGATAAATGCATAAGAATGTCCAGAAAAAAAGCACTAGACCAACAACAACAAAAAGGCATGTGCACAGACCGCGGAGTAAAGCAATGAATGAATGCAGAAAAAATGCAGGCACACCGAAGTGCACGCACACACACACACACCTCAAGGTAGACGCCCCAGGGCATGACCAGCGTGGCCAGCAACAGGTCGGACACGGCCAGCGACACGATGAGGTAGTTGGTGGTGGTCTGCAGGGCGCGCTCCCGTGACACAGCCACGCACACCAGCACATTCCCGAACACCACGCAGAAGATGAGGAGCACTAGCAGCACGGCATAGAAGTTATAAGTGGGAGAGGAAGAGGAGGAAGGGCTGGTGCAGTTAGAGGAGGTCAGGGAGGAGGAGGAGGAGGTGGGGAAGGATAGAGGGGAGTAAGAAGGGTCATGGGTGACGAGGAGGGAGAGATTGTGCTGGAGGGAGGAGAAGGGGAGGGAGGAAGGGGAGGTCTCCGACTCGTTGAGTACAGTCATGATCTCACTTCAGTGGACATGGTCGGCCTGACAATGGAGGACATGAAGAGAAAAAAGAGAAAAATTAAGACAAATGGACCCTTAAATCTGCTGTACAGCCAATTCAAGAGAGACTGGACAAAAAGTAGCATCAGTCTGACAACAGAGGAGAATAAAGCTGAAAAAGAAAATGTTATTGTGGCTCAATGAGGACAGGGAATTTGTCTTTAGTCTCACCTCAGCAAGACAACACACAGGACCGGCATTCAAACAACACCACACCTCGCCAATACACAACTAAGGACACACAGTCAAGGTCAGACAGCGAGATAAATGTTCCTTTTAGATTTCTATCCGGTCTTTTTGGCCTCTGGTGTTCTAACAGGTCAACCTAAAGGAGGTAACTCAAAGTCATGGAGGGGAAACTTTGTGTTCTGACACTTTGTACAAGTCAAATCAATTCAGATATTGAAAATTAACCTTTGTGAAGTTACTTTTCAACTGTTGACAGGAGAAACAAGTTGCTTTATTTTATCTGGGGTTTTGTTTCAACCCCTTTTCTTTAGGAGTGGATTCAGGAGCTGGCCAGGGCCACCCTTGAAATCTGATTGGCTCTTTTCTCTGTCAGAAGCGGGACTTAAAATCATCTATTAGGGCTGAGTTGAAACAGGCTGCTAGCTTCTTTGCATTACAAAGTGGCACATGTCCGTTCGTTAGTTCTTTAAGTTAAATGTTGACGCTCTGTTGTGTTACTCTTTAAAGGACAAATATTGTAACCCTGACACCTAGAGTTTAAAATGAGTACTGCAGTCCAAATTCAAAACATTGAAAAGAGCTGTCTCCCCTCGCCCACTCCTCCCTAGAGCCGATGCGCACGCAGGAACCTAGAAACCTTTCTGCGTTCTAAACTCTCTCCATTTTTCAAAAGCATCTCCAGTATTGATCCTAGTTTGAGCACGTTCCCGCTCGTGGAGCTTATTAGAAACATGCAGAGGCTTTTTAGGTCAGGTACAATCACTTCTATCTGAATCAGGTGGCTTGCCAGCTTCCATCGCTGCAACACCTGTTGGTTTGCTGTTTCGGCCAGGCAAACAGCAATGTGGGGGTGCCTTCAAACCGCCTACCTTCTCTGGTCCAAACAAATACAGACCTTTCAGGACCAGAATCTAAATTTAGAAGGAGGACATACTGGCTGCTGCATTGTTGTCAGAGAAGCCAGCACTTCAACATAGCATGATCCCTTAATGTCTGATCATATAGTAAGGTCATTGTATCATTTCATTCAGTAGATATCTTACAGATTGTACCTCTAAAGTTACATCTATATAAGGTGGAATATAAAATGTGTATGATACTTATTTAGAAGTTAAAGTAGATTAGTGCAAAGAAAGGGTTCAATAAACGCTATTCATTTGTAAGTACGCACACAAATTTATTACAACCCTGCATAAGTCATCGCCCCAGACAAGAACGTCTCGACACGTCCTCGATTGTCTGACTTCCTGAGGATGCTTTTGGCAACAAGTGACGTTGACAATGATGTTTCCATTAAAAGTTCCCTGTAAACAAGCAAGAGTAAACCAAATCGCCCAGTTTAAACGTTTGAAGTCTAACACAAACCATTCCATGAAAAGCCTTTGCAAAGCTTCTTTTTTTGTGCAGAACATTTTCAATGCAACATGCAATCTTAACATAGAAGAATTTCTGTAAAGTGATTTCTATAGCTGAATTATTCAGACTTCCATTTTTTTTTTCTCCCCAACCATGACCAACAATCACATTTGAGTGGCCTCTTGTTGATATCAGCAAAGAGCCCATAGTGAGAATGTAAGAGGCGGAAAGCATTGGTCTACATACATTCTCCAAATCAAGTGAATAACAGCAGAGTGAAAGGTTACTCTGCTAACAGTGAAGTCTGTGACTCTAAACTGGACCTGGGGGGTCTCAGGGTAATCTTCACCTGCAGAGACAGAAGACTCGAGCACAATCGGCTATCCATTGGAAGGATTTACCATTTTAATGGGGTTCTTGTCCTGATTTATCTGTGTCATTGTAAATGCTCTGCACTTTCAGATTGCTTTTATAGTCTTCTAACCACTTCAGGCAGGTGTGTGAGGGGGAAACTGGGGAAGATGCCAAGGGAACAGTCTTTAACCAAGGCAACCATGTTAATTTGTTTCACCTCAGTTTTTTGTTTGAGGAATTTGTTTTATCTCCCTCTGATTTGATTTCTTAGTTAAGGCCTGTTTATTTTGGAAATTGTTTGGGGTTATGTGAAAGTCAGCTTTGACAGTCTTTAATAAACTGTCAAACAAATCTGAGAGGACCGGGACCAGAGGGGATCATCAAACAGGGAGTAGGTTATGGCGTCTGTGAGTGGCTATCACAAACATGAAATCATTTAGAAGCAGCATCACCACCATTCTGTCTTGCTGCTAATCGTTTCAGTGGTCACACACAGTACTGCACTGAAAAACTTTCTCCTTTTAGACCAAAAAACAAAAAAACTATCTTTTCATCGGTCAAAAAACCCCCCCACCTTCAACTGCAATGATGCCTCTTTTCATTTCAAATGTTCAATCCATAGAACTTTTGTAAACTTTTCCAAAGTTGAACCTGCAGGCAGAACAAAGCCTTTAACACGTATTCCTCCTGCATCTACTTTTATTCATTGCTGCTCTAGTTTGCATTTATTATTCAGTGACTCCTGTCTATGAGCCAAACTGTCCCTCTGGAAAATTAAAGTTGAACTCTGTTTAACCTCTAATCTGCAGCTCATATGTGGCTTTTCCTGCTGAATAATTGCTTTAATTCAATTTGCAGCCCTCTGCAACACTAAAAAGCAGAAAAACAGAAGCTGGAACATGTGCAGACTGTCACCTACACCTGTTCATTGACATGATGGATTCATGAATGGGTAATTAAGACCGGCACAGTGAATTTATCCACATTGTGGGGGAAAATGACAGAACATACACAAGGACTGTTGAGAGATGGATTATCCTGCAGGAGCTGTTTGAAAATCACTTTTGTGTTTCATTTCTTTTCTTCACCATCGAAACACTTTGAGTCTGTCGAGACTGTTCTGCATGAGGGAGCGAACTACAAGCATGTTTGACATTTGACGAGTGAAGAGTGCGGGGGGTGTTAGAAACTCAAGAGACAAAGTTCAAGAGAAGTATCATTTTCAACTTATTCAAGAACACTTTTCTGCAGTTATTCCGGGGGGATATGACACTTTCAGAAGAGCTAAAACCCGATCCAAAACAAACATATGCAGAACTTTATAAGATCACAAGTGAAGAAAGATGTATTCATTTGCAATGCAGCACATGTGTTAATATTTTCACTGTCAAATCAAGATGCAACGTAGAGTGAGAGAAGACACACAGGACACACTGCAGAGAAAACGTTAGATTAAGAATCTAGGATTTAAAAACACATCTTCAGCTTTAACTCGTCATTAGTAACCTGCTACTAACGTCTTTTTTCTGCAGAGAGGAGCGTGATTACGATTTATCTCTTATCTCCTGTCACTCTTTTCTGATTCTCTCCAACAACCAGGCTGTGTGAGAGCATGCAAAAAGCTGCATTAAATATTTATCAGCGTCAGGGAGTTAAAAGAGACTTTTGACTTGCTGAATCTCTGCGGTTAAACTTTCCTGTCAGTCCCAAAGTCATGAATACATTCAGTGAGAGTTTTTGCCAATCTAACACCACCCACATGCACCATCAGGTGTCTCATTTACTTGCAGTGTCTTTTTCCCCAACCCTCACCTCGGTTATATTTCACTAATCAACACATATCCAGCATCACTGGAGCCAAACGTATCAATGTTCAACACCGACCACTGACATCTCACTCTCGGTCAAAGCATCTGAAGAGGACATCCTCCTCTGAGGCACGTTTTCACAGCGTCGTACTGATGTGACTCAGTGGAGGGCTTGGTGGGAGGGGGGGGGACAACATTACACAGACAACATAAATACGGTAGAGGTCAATCTCATCGCTACGAGGGGCATCAGTGTGCAGGAGTGAGGAGCGTGGCCAGTGCTCAACTGAAGAATCACAATTTAAGCCTTCGTAGAGGTTATATGTGTTTTTGCAGAGGTGCATGGTTTGCTGCCTGATGTTCCTGCTTAAAATAATTAGAATGCAGAGCAGGAAAAAGCTCTGCTAAAGGAGCATTATTTTATAGTTTAAAATTAAACACAAAGTTAACATTAATTTGGTTCCTAGTCGGAGGGTACATAACAAGATATTTAAAATTTGAACTGAAAAGATCAAATGTTTCCTATCTTGCTCTATCAATCAGTGAATTATGCCAATCTGCAGCAGACCTCATTAGAGATGATAATAATCATCAAACCATTTTATAATTGATTTATTGTCAAGCTTGATTTCTTTTTGTTGAGACATCTGGGGTGGGCAAGCTTTTGTATTTTGGGACATTTTTAGAAGAAGTCTTTAAATTATGAATAGTTAGAAACTCATCAAGCAGGGCCAGCTGTGGCTCAGATGGTAGAGTCGGTTGTCTCGCAACTGGAAGGTCGGGGGTTCGATCCCCAGCTCCTGCAGCCACATGTCCGATGTGTCCTTCCTTGGGCAAGACATTTAACCCCGTCGTTGGTGGCGTATGAATGGAATTAGTTTCTTTTGATGGACACTTTACAAAGCAGCCGCCATTAGTGTGCATGGGTGTGATTGGGTAGGTGTGACCTGCGGTGTAAAAGTGCTTTGAGGAGTCAGAAGACTAGAAATGTTCTATACAAGCTCAAGTTCATTTACCATTGAACTAATATTGAAGTTAGTTGCAGTCTTTAATTGAGTCATTTGAATTAGAAGAAGTTTCTACCAATTTAATTAAAACAAACATTTTTGAAATTACAAAGTCTTAAAAGGCAGACAAACAAAAACAGGCCAATCGAAAAATAAAATCTTCTTGACAGGTGATAACCAGTGTTGTCACAGATTACTTGAAAAAGTAATCCGATTACTGATTACTGATTACTCCTCAAAAAAGTAATCAAGTTACTTTACTGATTACTTTATCATCAAAGTAACTAAGTTACTTTAAAAGTAACTTATTAGTTACTTTTTATCGATTTCCTCCCTTCGCTGCCTCAACATAACGCCGAATTTCCACCAGATCCGTGTGCATTGCGTGTCCGCTACGGTGCGTGACGGCTCCGTGCACCCCCGTCCTTCAATACCCACCAGCTGCGTGCTCCGTCCGCAGCACGCAGAGCACAGCCGGTCAGCTGGGGTGCAGAGACAAAGGAATTCCCGCGGTAATTTAAAGATTAACTCGTGACAGCACGAGATAATACGATGTACATGGTATTAAACTCTATATTAACCTTATAAACACATATACAAACACACATAGGCCTACAGTCGTTTTTCTGAACCATTAAAAAGTAGTCTTTTATTCTGAAAATAAACCGGATGTTTTAATGTTGTATCGGTGTCTGACTTCCCGTCCCGCTTGTTATTTTCTGTGCTGAATTGATGCGTCGTGCTCCGGCATCCGGCAAAAATAGAAGCCTTGCGTATTAGCTCCGGAGTGCTCCGGACTGCCGGAGCTGAGACGGAGCTGAGACGCAGCGCAGCGGACCCAGTGGAAGCACACACATTGAATCAGCTCCGCTCATTCTCTTCGAAAATGACAACAAAATTCTGCATTCTACATACATTATGAGGCAATAACAAAATAGTAACGCACTGCCACTTAGGAAACTAACTTTAATCAGATTACTGGTTTGGAAAAATGAACGCGTTAGATTACTCGTTACTGAAAGAAAGTAATCAGATTACAATAACGCGTTAATTTGTAACGCGTTAGTGACAACACTGGTGATAACACACAAATTATTAACCTTTCCCCCAGAACCTAGACAGTTTTATTTCAGCCATGCTTGTGAAGTTGAACTTGATCAGACAATCTCACCTCCGCTTCCATCACAAAGAAGTTCAAAGATGTCACAAAGAGACAGAGTGCCACACCAGGAAAGAGCCGTTAGCCTATAACAGAGTGCAGTGTTGTGCTTCTACAGAGCGGCCGTGGTCGGAGTAATCAGCAGAGGAGAAGATCGAGTGTTCAGTCAGTAATGGGTCGAGTTCTGGCCTGAGCCGTACGTGTCTTTTCCTCAATTGGACTCAATCTCGTCTCCAAATGAAACAAACTGCGAGGAAAGGCATCACATTTTAAGAGCTCATATTTGGCAGAAAAATTATCTTTATAAGTCAAACAAAGAAAATAATCTCCAGCTGCAGAATAGACCTTGTGTTTATAGGGTACACAAAGTAAAAAAGGCAACTAAGTGAAGAAGCAGAAGATGACAAAAGCTGTGCTCGGTTTAGTTTTTGAAAGTCAGAGATGACTCGTTGAGGTAACAGTGAACATCCATTTGTGTGTATTAGAAGTTTGAAATTTTTGAAATGTTGGATTGATGCACAGACTAACAGACAAAGCAACAAGAATGAAACAAGAAGAAGGACAAGGACTCGACGATGTCCTTTGTGTTCCTCAGGGTCTGAAAATCTACTATCACATATCTCTGCAGTCAAAGCAAACACACTATGAAAAGCTGCTTTTGTTACTTTTAACAATTGACATTTCTGTAAAAACAAATCTTGTTGAATACATGATTTTTGTTCCAGGACAAAATACGCTGCAGGGAATGCCAAAGCTCAGACTCAGTGGTACCAGATCAATGAATGAATCAGCGATAAACTGAAACGTACAGTGAAGTTTGACGTCAATGATCAACTTTGGCGTCTTTGTACCATGGATGTGATATTACTCTGGCCTTTAAGCTCGCTGCACTGACAAATGTGTTCCAGTTCTTATTACTGTGCTTCCATATTTAA
Organism: Tautogolabrus adspersus; assembly: GCA_020745685.1. Lineage (NCBI taxonomy): Eukaryota > Metazoa > Chordata > Actinopteri > Labriformes > Labridae > Tautogolabrus > Tautogolabrus adspersus. Next base: position 5,546,351 of record CM036542.1, read on the forward strand.
CCTTCAGTGTTCAGAATGATGCATGTGCACAGTTTGACACTCAGAGACACATTCATCAGCTGCAGGGGTGTGTTTCTTTTTTCTTTTTTTTCTGACCAATTGGGCAAGAGTGGCATAGAGTATGTGTGCAAACAAAGACATGTCAAAACTATAACCAGGATTGTTCAGATTGACTTTAAAGTTTAATGAATATTAACGTTAAAGTCAATCTGAACTGTCCTGGTGTGCGCTGGGTTACTTTGATCTTGTAAAGCTGTCTGTTCCTGCTCTAGCTGCACCCCAGATGAGTAGCATGGCTGTGCACAGTGCACCCATCCATCCTCAAATTAAGCATTTATAATTAGGGGCGGCTGTGGCTCAGTTGGTTGAGGCGGTCGTCTCTCAACCGGAAGGTCAGGGGTGCGATCCCCAGCTCCTGCAGAAACATGATGTATGTGCAAGACACTTATTCCCAAATTGCTCCTGCTGCTTTGTCGGCGGTGTAAGAATGGGGTAAGCTTTTTCTGATGGACACTTTACACAGCAGCCTCTACCATCAGTGTGTGACCTGCGTTGTAAAAGCGCTACAGTATGAGTAGTCAGAAGTCTAGTAGAAGAAGTTCATTTACCATATCTGTAACGTGTTTTATTCCTTTAAAACTCTCCTTTTGAATCTTTGATGCTTGATTATTTAAGTATGAAAAATATGTATCTAAAAAGTCAACATAGAAAGAAAATGTGCTAAATTGAAAAGCGACCAACAGCTACCTGTATCAACACAGCTCAATAAGTCCCGTCTCTGACAGAGTTTATTGTCCATATTGTTTATTCACACACGGACTGAATGTTTTGGAAAGGAAAGAACGCAAATCAAGCGTCAGAATCTCACAATATGATATTTCTATCCTTGGTAAGTGTAATTGGACGTGTGAAACAACCAGTGGAAAACAACACACTGGCGAGCAGAAAAAGAGGAAGCTGCCTTATTATGTGCACTAACATGCCCCGGTTGTTCACCAGTCATGCATCGATAAAAACGTCATTATCTTTGCCTGCTCGCTGTGAATTTTCTTGAATATTTTCTGCTGTGTTTACACATCGGCTCACCAGACCTCATTTCACTTAGGGGGCTGACTGGGAAAAGTCTAGGTAGAGATGGGATGACAAATGTGGCTCTTTGTGTTCGTACATGTAAAATATTTGGTAATTTCCAGGAGTTTTGTGCATGTGTGTGGCACCTGAGGATGGTAAGTCAGATCTCGGGGGGGGCTCATTCATCCCTGAGCTATTGATGATTTAGTAAGGTCATTTTATGATTTAATTCAGTAGATATCTACATATTGCTCCTTTAAATCTGAAGATTTGTCTTTTTTTTGCGTATAGACAGATAGTGTTTTTTCCAAGGAGAAAGAAGAAATAAATCAGAATTTTATTACAGTTTTAACAAGAAAATAGGATTTTCCTATGAAAAAGTATCCATCCATCATATAGCTGAGGCACTTGACCTTAGAGGATCGGGGCTGGGGTAGCAATGGGTGGTGCCAATCCTGGGTGACATTGGACAAGGGGCGGGTTAAAGCCAGGACGCGTCGCAAATCAATCAAAGGGCTAACACATGGAGACAGAAAACCATCTCAGTCTCATACTGACGAGCAATAAGAGTCATTGATTCAGATCACATGTCTTTTTTCCTGCTTGAGGAAAACCAGTAGTACCCAAAGGAAAGTCATCCAAAGATCATATTGTTCAATATCTGAGGACATCTTTAAGTAGTTTGAAATGCCTAAGAATTTACCTATTTTTATTTAAAGCTACAGTGCGGAACTTTAAAGCTAAGTCAAACTTGGTAACGCCCTGTGGACGAAGTGGTACAGTACATGTTATCTCTTTACTGATACTGTCCCATGCAGGCATACAAATGGCTTCCTAATGAATAATCCCACACTGTATGATAACGGCTGTGTTGGCATCATGCTGTTAATGGCCTGACGAAGACCTGATGACAATTGTTGAAGGAATTGAAAAGAACAGTTAAGCTAAAGTCCAGCATCTTCCTGATGATCTTGTTAGCTTTGTGGCTCATATCGAGACATCATCATCCTTAACTTTAAACTGCTTAAAATCCTCACAGGAGCTTTACGTTTGAGGACATACAGGTGAGTTTAACAGGATCTGAATCAGATTTGACTTAATCAAAGCAACAACTGAGTAAAAGGAAGTGCTTTCCACACTTCATAGAGGTCACTTTAATTCTGCATTTGTTTTCTCAATCTAGCGAATTTAAAGCCTATCGCAATAACAGGACACTTTTTTAAAAAGGAGCAGTATTTTAAAACTTAACCAGAGTTTATTTAAATGTTTGCGATGCGAACCACCCGAGCATAACGTTTCTACTAAAGCAGAATGAATAGAGATCATTTAAGGGGGGACGGAAACAGGTAACCCTGTTTGGCTTCAAATGGTTGGAATTTGTCCTGCAGGTATGACGATGGTTGTTTTATTGATTGTTAAGAGAAAGGTCATCAGTGACATCAGTTTATTGGATTCTGTTCAAAACACGACGCAATGATCCTTGCTCTACGAGGCCAATATAATTTCACACATGGCCACCAAAGTCAAGCTGCATGACTGTGTTTACACAAATACATACACACCAGTAGAGCGGCTGGTTCCCCTGAGGTCAGGGCTACAGCTGTGATTTGATTATCTAAGATGTCGTTCTTAAGGTCATATTTTATGAAATCACATCGTTGTAGGGACATGCTGGGACTGAGTATTGCACTTAAGGAGTTGTTTGACTGAGTCTCCAGATTTTCTTTTGGGCATATTTTTAGAAGATGAAAGTCAAACAGCATGAATCATTTTGAAAACTCTGGCTGAAATATGTGTAAGTATGAAGCCTATTATAATTTTTTAGGGAGGTAATGTGGTGTTAAGTCAGAGGATGGCAGCTGTAAACTTTGTAAATGAAAAGTGTTACTTCACTAAATTGAATCCAAGCTCCACAACCCCATCAACAATTACACGGAGGTTGATGAACAGCTTTGGAGGAAACGTACCATTATTGGTACGAAGGCGTGTCCAAAGTAATTCATCTTCCTTTGAGAGTTTGAGCAAAGTTTGTTAAAGTTTGGTGAGACAGAAGATGAGGTGGGGGACGCCGTACTAGTAGCGACTAGCGGCGGGTAACTGTTGTGTTTTTTTATGCTCTTAAGACTGACTTTAACTTTCTCCGGTAACTCAACTGGCTTTGGGTGAGTATAGTAGACCAATGACTCTCTCTTCTACAGCTCCATGGTAGAGTCTGTCGCAGGAAGAGGCTAAAAACATCTCATAAAGTCCTATATGTAAGATATCTACTGAATTCAATCTTAAAATGACCCTACTATATCATCAGACATTAAGGACACATGCTATGTTGAAGTGCTGGCTTCTCTGTCAACAACGCAGCAGCCAGTATGTCCTCTTATGTTTCAATTCCAGTCTGGATCACCCATTGGGTTTTGAAGCATACTTTGGAAGCCCATCGATGGTAGTCGCCATGTTGAAAATGCTATCCAAACCAAACATCAAGTCAACCTAATTATGCTAACTCTTCTCCGTCATAAAACCATATGGGGTGTGCGTGGGACTTTCAGGTCTTTTGGAGCCGGTCCCAAGTGGACAGTCGAGGAACTGCAGTTTTTTACACTTATGCACTGGTTGCTGCTTGGTTTGGAGCTACACAGCCAAAAATCAGAGGCAGAGGCAGATTTTGAATGTAGCAGGTAAAGGTGGTTCAGGGAAAAAGAGGTTATATTTCATTAATTTTCTGAACAAAACTGCGGGAATGATACAGACAGCTATTCAATCATGCAGGTAATTCTCACTTCTCATGGAAAAAAAAAGCGATCAATATCTCAGTCGATATGTCGATTATTGGCTTTACCACTCGTAGTTATTATCTAGGTCAGCTATGTTCTTACAAGTCTTTTGTGTCTTTACATTTTGACCGTTGCTCCTTAAACAAAGACTCGATATGAAGGGTAACGGACCATTTTCATTCATCAGCGCTCACTGTTTCCTCAGGCTGTGCCTCTGCTCCATCATCTGTCTTTTACTGGCCCATGTATTTAAAAATGCATGGAGTAATATGCATAATAAAACAAGGATGGTCTTTGTTGGATTTTTAATGCCATATCATCCACTCCTCTGAAAATAAAACATGTCCAACAAATGAAAGAAGAGTCTGTCAATTTGAACATGACGTGCATGAGCAGCAAAACTAAAAACTGATTACATTAGTAAAATGGTAAATGGACTTGAGCTTGCATAGTGCTTTTCTAGTCTTCTGACTATGACTCTACCACTGAGCCACAGCCGCCATTTTAGATTCAAAAAGGGAAAAATCTGATACTGGCTTCTTTAACATGAATATTTTATGGTTTCTTCTCTGGCCTTCGTCAGTTAAGATACAATATGTAGAATTTTTGCACTGAAATTTCTAAATTAACTTCAGAAATAGCTAAACCTATGGTATATAGACAGTGTATATATGTTTCCAGCTGTTATCAAAGCAAGGGAAATCCTTCATTATAGAGTTGTAAGGGGACGTGTCTTGTCGCAGCGGCCACCATGACAGATAGGCCTACAAATGTTTATCGTTGTCGTGGAAACACTGGATGTTGCATCACAGACCGCAACATGAGGACGCTTTAGCTGCTACTGAAAGCTGCCGTTCTGTTGCTGTATGTGCTGCTGTGATAAAAACGTCATGTAAATTATCCTTGGATACATCGAGAGACTCACTCCCATGATTCCCCGCCAGCCTCGACGTCATATTCTGTTATTGTTTTGATTGAGAGCACCCTGGCAGCAGGATTGACATACTGTGGGGTTAACTGAATATTGTGGGGTTGTTGACCAAAGAGGAACACCAAGGACACTATCTTAAACGTCTGATATACATGTTTCAGTAGATTCTGACTCTTCTCTTTTCATTAAGAAAATGATCAACACATCAATCATGAGAATAATAATTTGTTATTCACTGCAAACTCCTTATTTCCTTATTGAAATACAGCTGCTATCTTATTTCATTTCTTTTATGAGCTGACCTCTCACTCCTCCAAATCCCGAGTTGTCTGATGCCCTTTCCGTCCTTAATCTCCCTTCACTGACGTCCACCAGCCTTCGTTCTTCCCTTCTTCTCCTCTTATCTCCCTCTCCCGCCTGTCTCATCTCCTCTTCCTCCCCCTCTGGAGACACTTGACAGGTCTATTACATCGTTGGCCTTGTCTGCCCCATACCAATACCACTGAGAAAAAACAACAACAAAAACAATTAAATAAAAAACATGAAAAAAAACAGGTGACTCGATCAGATTTTGCTCTGGTAACAATGACCCGGCCTGCAATAAATCTTTCATTTCATTCAGGGAGAGGCAGGTATGAGACTCGGCTGCTGGGAATGATGTGGATTTTTTCAGCTGCAGTATAATCAGCTCTCTGCTGAGTTTGGGTCAGAAAATTCATTGTTGTCTCACACTTCTCGACCCACATTTCTACTCTAAATCAGTCCCAGAACGCCTCTTTTTCCTGTCTGTTTTTATGACATGTTTTAACAAGCAGCCAGTGACTTCAGCAAAATCAATACATTCATGTGGCCGGATACAGAGGTGGGCAATTTCAAAGATGTAACTTTGTTAACCCATTAACTTCAAGAGAAGTTAATTCAGTTAATAAGTAACGGAAGTTAACATTAACGTTAATCGGTGTTGTTTTTCAATGTCAATAGACTCGAGGTCTTAAGAGACCATAAGAGATCAGAAAACTCAAAATTACACACGTGTCTGTATTCAAAATCTAGTAATAATCTGAAACTTTTTTGATAAATCACCACCGTCTTCACTCAAGCAGCGCTCCGGAAGTACATTCATGTCGGTCAAGCAGCACTTCACAATAAAAGCGGCCAGCAGCGACGGGTCACTTGGCCGATTATTCAATAAACTCTCTTCAGAACAGGAGGCGGTCTACTGTTACCCTGGTTGTCCGCGATCCACCTTAACATGGAGGACAATGAGGATGATAAGGAGGACATTAAAGACGAAGACTGTGTGAAGGAGCTGAGTTAAATCCTTGTTAGCAGAGGCTATGAACAATCTGTAGGGGCCTTAGGCAAAAAACACCTACTGTTATGTTATCTAATGTGAAGAAACACCGGCTGCTCCGCTCGCTAAGTTAACTATTGTTAAACATCAAAGCACAAACGCATTATTTCATGCTAGCAGAACTTGTGTTATTCAAGTGTCTCTCCCCCAAAGTGAAGGCTAGACTAGCAGCACTCAGTCATTATCTATGATATTAAATTCTCATTATCTGCTCCACTTACTTTTGTCTCCTCTCTCTTTTCACTCCGACACTGATAGTTCATTTTCATTTTTTCTTCAGTGACTTTCATTGACAAACTTCAGTTTTTCCAGAGAACGGGCCTCATTCACCAATATCTTATTAAGATTTTTTAAAAGTTTTTCTTAAGAAGATTTCTAATAAGACTCCGTCAGATTCACCAACATGTTCTTAAATGACTGAATTGTTGGCATCTGTGTTCTTATCTCCTTGTGTTCGTAAGTTGAAAGCGCGTGCCTGTTGTTCACAATTAGCATAGGTAACCTCCCACTAAATGTGTGCAGGGCCCTGAAGACACACACAAACACATGTTTGTGGAGATTCCTGACGGAGCTGTAAAGATGGCGCCGGCGGCGCACCTGACTCCTAACAGAGAAGAAACTTCAGGAGTTCTGAAGAGGAGGTACTAATGCAGGAGGAAATCTGTTTTTAAGAGCGGTTGGTGAATTAGGCCCAATGAATCCAACACTGCAGAACAACTAGAGTGAGTGCTGTCAGATGGGGCCCCCTTAAGGAGGTTTCCTACTGTCAGTGCAAACTTTGAACGTTTTAAGGCCAGTTCTGTGCTTAAAGCTTGTCAGCCCTTATGGGGCCCCTTTTGGCTCGTTGACAAGCAGCACCTCTGATTTGTAGATGACCACTGATGAGTTTTGAGATAGCATTAAGGCCAATCTCATTTTGTCCCCTTCTGCTCTCTATACGGACTGTTTTCCTGCGTAAAGCCATTGCTGATTGAAATGCTATTGGACTAAACCAGTGTCTTTCAAAGTGGGGGTCTGCCAGAGAGTGCTAGGGGGGTCGCGGAAAACTTGGAGGGCAAGGGAGTAAAATGGAACAAAAATAAAAAACATTATTTGTGATTATGATTATGTTATAAATCACTGCATATTGAAATAAATGTTCTTTTTTTATGACAGTCTTGCAATGTGACTGTAATGGATCAGAAATTGTTGCACCAATTAAAACCAGCTACCTGCCTCCTCGTTATATGGAAACATCACTGATTTATCACATCACTGAGCTCCAAAACCACAGAATGCCACTTGGGCATAAAACACGTGTCATTATGAGCCAGCACACATAAAGTATGGCTTTAATATATTAAGTAAGAATTACAGTGAAATGGCCAAAAGTGTTCTTGGTCTTGAGGTTGATATTTTTTTCATCGTAATGTCCAAGGAATTTAAGAAATGCTGCAAGAGGTTAATGCCCTAAGGGGGTCCATGGCATGGCAAAGTTTGGGAACCCATAGACTAACCTGCTGGCATTATCAGAAACCACAAAACTTCTGATACCAATATCTGCAATTCATATAGCAGAATCTGTTCAAGCGGTGAAAGATTGTGTATTTTAAATGAAATTAGGACTCACAGTAGATCTCCCTTGATTGTTGTTTTTCACTTTCTCATGCATTTGAACTTTGCTCTCTTTTTCCTACATTCATTTCAGTTGTACCCTCAGGATAAATGCATGTAATTATTCTGAAGTGATATTATTTGTTAGTGTTCGTTTCATCAAAAATAAAAATAAAAAAACAAACTCCAGCCTCCACTTGGCTCCTCCAATCAAATGTCCCTGATGCCCCCGCTGTTAACAAGTATACTGTGATTCTTTTCCTTCAAAGACAACAATGCAGCTGATTTGTAGATCAATCAATCAAGCAACACTTCCTCATTACGGCCGACTTCTTTCAGAGGAAAACTAAACACAGATTTGAACCAAGAGCAGCCTCTCTCACCAACAGCTGCCTCATTATGTGATTTCTTTTTTTAAAACCCCTGCTGCTCTCAATCTACACACTCCCACACAGTGTTATCCACTCAATCAACAGCCCAGGCTCATACATGGCACCAATTATGATGAAATGACTCGTGCTGTGATTCGTCACAGCTCGTATTACAACTACAGTGTACAACCTCAAGTATCAGTGAGTATAGGGGGAAACACACCTTTACATTGTGCAGAAAATGATATCGAGAAAGAAAATATAAATAAAAGATCAACTCAATCCAAGCCTTTCCTGTAATCTCTCAAGGAAATGATAAACGAGACTTTCAGAGTGCAGAGCGGGAAGGGGGGGAGGGTCTACTCTGTAACACAATTCAACTGTCTTTAGTTAAAGCGACAGAATATCTGCTGCAATCAGAGTTCTTGATGGACTGATTGACAGATTACAGAGTACGAGGGGATCACACAGTCCAATAAGACTTTCATCGCGGGGCAATGTGTTGAACCAAACCGCAAACATATTTTATTCATGAAGCAATTTTTGCTTGCCCCCCATTTTTTACTCAAAGTGAAAGAACGCAGAGTTAGGAAGTCTGCTCCGAGTGATGCATGCCTGATGTGTGCGGACTTGAAATCAAAATCCAAACACACAAATAAAAACACAGCAAAATCCGACAAAGTGGCTTTTGAGGAAAATGTGCTTCAGTTTGGTGAGTGAGAGCAAAAAGATAACAGCAAAGGCAGAATACGTAGAATGTTATAATTTTCAAAATACAACAGATGGTGGAAACATTTCAGTACAATAAGAGCTGCTATCTGCACACCTAACCACATGTCTCGCTTTGCTCAATATGTTTATTTTCCTTTTTAAAGCTCACATTAGCCTGAAGAGCTACATTATCTTGGGGGAATGCCTCTAAAGCCATAATGACACTCTGCAGCCTCTTAGCCGCCAGAGAGTATCAAAAATAAAAACTTGAAGCTTTTATATTATCTGTGTCAACAAATTAAACTTAGGGTAAGATATTTTTTTATTTCTCACAGTATAAACTCCGTCATCGGTGACGTGCTTTGAGTGTGGACTAATGCACGCAAGGGGTTAAATACGAGCAGGGAGACAGGGAGGCGTGATTGGTTCATCAGATTGGTACCTCATGGCAAACATTGGTTGAAGTTTTTACAGGCTTACAACTGCTACAGATGATGGATTCTCTTCGTTCCTCTTTCAGAGAACATGAGTTATTGATTTCTGTCAGGACCTAAAGTGAATTTCAACCAAAGTCTTAAAAAGTGTATCTGGAGAAAATGACCAACCCTGCCTTTAAGTTTGGTCCATTAAGAAAAAAAAACCCATGATATGGGGTACTTCAGTCTTTTGAGTCTTTTGTAGAAAAATGGTTATCGGTGACACTGAACAATGTGGGCTGCATAGGATTTAGTCCTCAGTATGACTTTGACTAAACGCATTATATACTGTATTTATTTATTTTTGTATTGGTGCATTAGCGTGACAAACTGGTGACATACATGACAAACAAGACCAAAAAAACAGAAAGGATCGAAGTCAACAAAAAACTAAACAAGGCGGTTTGGTGACACAGATGATAGAATTCAGCTAACAAGGTTTCCTGTCGAGGATTATTGTTGTGAGATTGATGGTGTATGGCTAAATGGATTAAAAGTTTACAGAACTAAGTCATGTGACGATGAGAGTTGCAGAAGAAATAAAAAAATATACAAATAAGTTTATTATTTATAAGGCGGCAGTAGCTCAGTCCATAGGGGCTTGGGTTGTTTAGTTTAGTTTAGTTTATTAGTTTATTGTATCGTGGACAGTCCCCTTTTACAATAAAAGGAGCAGCTTTAGCCTTTGCGGCTAATTTCCAGCTGTAGTCCCCGGCCAGTTGTAAATAAATCGGCAACCTAAAATGCATATTTAAAAATTAAAATACAATAAATTACATTACATTTGCAGTTACAAAAAGGCCTAAGCAAAAGAAAAAAAGGCATACATACATACATACAACATGCCACACACAATTGGAGCAAGCACAAAGCGAACAAAGTTGGGAACCGAAGGGTCGCCGGTTCAAGGCCCGATGCAGACCAAAATATGGAAGTTGGTCTGGTAGCTGGAGAGGTGCCGAGGTGCCCTTGAGCAAGGCACCAAATCCCCACCAGCTCAGGAGGCGCCTCCTGTGGGCTGCCACCGCACTCTGACATCTCTCCATTAATGCATGTCCACAGGTCTTGTTTGTGCATGTGTGTGATTCAGGCCTGTGTGTGTGTGTCTCTCTCAATAACAGAGTGTGAACCAGAATTTCCCCTCGGGGATTAATAAAGTATATAAATAAATAAACAAACAGAATAGAATAGAAAAAACTCAAACATAGTATAAAGCGGAGTGAAAATAAATGAATAATTATCTGAAGCAAATGTTGAAGTAGCTATCCTCTACCTGGTATAACAGATATACATAGTGTACAAACATTAGCGAACATATGGACATACAATATAAAGACATACACAACTGTACACATAAATATAGACACAGGTACACACACATCCACAAGCGTTCTCCTTGATGTGCTTTATACTGTAATATGGTTAGGAAGTATGGACAATAATGGTTCTAATTGTAACCGTTTTATTATGGACTTACGAGCTGTGGTTTTTTTATATGGTTTCATTTGATGGATATTTATCTCAGTGCATTTTGGTGATTTGATACACTAATATAAATGACTGTAGTATCCTTTATTCATATGTTGTTCAATACATTGATTACTACTCATAGTCCATACTCTAAGATACTTTTCCCAGGTTTTTATCTTCTTGAATTATTGTTTTCAATCTTGTTTCTACTGCAGCCTTCCATGTATGACAGAAACATCATACTCTCACCTGCTCTGTACTGCTCTGCTCTGCAGGCTATTTAAAAAAATAGACTTCCAACAGAAACCTCAAACTAATTGTTCAACTCACACTGTGTCATCTAGATTTATTTTAGTCCATCAGAAACTTGTCATCCGCTTCAAAATACCACCAGAATAAAAGGTACCTAACACACCCAACCTTTAAACGATTAAAAGTCACAGTAACACGTTTTCAGGAGAGAATAAACATTGAAAAATTGTCTCAATATATCTTAATAAACATATTGAAGAGGTTCTGCATAGCGACAAAATCTGCGGTCATTCAGCCTCTTTATAGAAAATGTTAAAATCACTTACCCTCCACCAGCAGAGCTGCTCACATTCAGGTCCGCTCTCCTCTCAGGAACATCGGGCGACAAATTGGCTGTCAGCCTGCAGCATCCCATCTAACAATTTACGGCTCAGCCTCCTACCTTGACCTCAGTCGGTCGGTGTTTGGCCATCCCGCACATTCACACAAACACAAACACACACACTCATTGAGTCCCCGCTGCGCAGTAATACAGTCCCCTCCTCTCTCGTGTCGGTCGGCAGTCCAGCCGGGGTCAGTGGAGTCTGACAGAAAGCAGCGGAGGAAGAGGAGGAGGAGGAGGAGGAGGAGGAGGAGGAGGGGGAGAATGTAAATATCTGGAGCAGACACAAATAAAGGAGTGAGATTAACGCACATTTTCACACGGAGTTTCGGTTGTTTATAGTCTACCTGCAGAAAAAGGGCAGACCTGCAGAAAAGCAGTAGGCTGCTGCTATTGGCTCTGATAAATAGAGGAGCAAATAGCCTGGGGGCAGTAAGGTAGCCTAGATTTCTATTCCCCCAAGTGTACTGTACATATAACGTTATTTTCTTCTAGATAAATTAAACGGAGTTAAGACTGATACAATGCCTATGATATGCACAAAAGTTACATTACAAGTAAGGTATGCCTATAAGAAAATTCCCAGCAACTATTATTCAGCTCACACAGGTAGCTAGGAATGTAGGCCTATCCCATGTAGCAGTGGTTCTCAACTGCTAGCCTACATACCCATCACCAACTCATGAAAACCGTGACCCAAATTTCTGATATTTTTTCCACCAATCAGATTTATTGAATGAAAAACAGAGCAGTTTGGACCTCAGATGGTACGAAAACCTTTGACGGAACAAAGAGAAGGAACAAAACCAGCATGTTTTAAGAGCGCTTCATACACTTTTTGACACTGTTTATTCCGGTCACAGAGACCCACTGAAAACAGCTCTGCGACCCACTTTTGGGTCCCGACCCACCAGTTGAGAAATACTGCCATATAGCCTATGATTATCTCAGCATTTGAGCTTCTAACCCTGAGAATTATATTACAGTATTATGGACATATAAGTTAATTAAATAAGTTACTGAGTTTTAAAGGGGCTGGAAGGTGGATTTAGATGGTCAGGGTTTCCGATTTCCCGTCTTTGTGCTAAACTAAACTAAGCTAAGCCAGCAAGTCGCACCAATCACTTTCTAGCAGACATAATTGTTTGATAGTGTCACACTATACAAAAGGAAAGGCACATTTGCTGGCCAATGATGTTAGTGAATCGACATTAATGTTAACCGAGTTAAGTCCTTAATTTAATGAACAGAACTCATCCGGACTGGACTGGGTAAAAAGGCCTTTAAGTTTCCCTTTACTTGGAACGAATTACAAAAAGAGCTGACGCTTAACGAGCTGCTCTCATTGGAGTATTTTAAGAGGATGTTAAATGATTTGGAGCCAGACATCTGGCTGTAGATCTTTGTGGATGATCTTGACAAACATTTGCGTTGCATTGTCTCTTTTAATGTCTAATGATGTATTTTTGCATGTGTATGTTAGGCTGCTCGTTGTTTGTGTGGAACTCAGTTAATTGTGCTGCTGCTTGTCGTGGCCAGGACACTCTTGGAAAAGAGATTTTTAATCTCAACTAGTTTCTTTCCTGTTTAAATAAAGGTTACACATAAAACTGTTGTGACTTAGCATCTAACTTTAGCCTTGTATGAACTATATTGCTACTGTCACTATCTGTCTTCATTTACTTGAAGCATCTTTGCCCTGAAGCTAATACCTGACATGCTTTCTGAATAGTCACATTTATTTCCAATGTGCATCAATATATCAGAGTCAGAAATTTTCATAAAACACCTTCTATTAATCATCATGCCCTTGTGCTAAGAAATTGTGCACCCACATTATTTTTCCTTCTTTTTTGTCTCTCGTGGATGTCGGATAGAAACCTTCATCAAAACGTAACGTGTGCATTAAGTAAAGTTGTGTATTCAACTAAATGCAGTTTGGAGGTGCCGACAAAATGTGATACATGGATTAAAAAAACAGCTTACACTAGGTAGAATATTTCAGTAGTGTTGGCTGAAATTTGCCAACCTGCATTATTAATTGTTTAACTTGATTATTTTGACTATTAAAGACTTGAACCCTAATTGTTTTTTTGACCACTGGTGATGAAGGAATACAGACGACAAGGACAGAAGCAAGGAATGAGGATGAAAAGGAGTGAAGGTCATAACTAATACCTTTTACTCTGAAGGAATGACAAGTGATTTATTACTGCAGACCAAAATATTAAGGCAACACGATTACAGCTGCTGCATGGGCATTGAGTTTGGATCGACCACGGAAAATGAAGATGACAAACATTGGGGACTCCATTTATCAATAAGGACAGATTTATTATGAATCTTCTCCATTTAAAGCTTTAAATGGCTGCTGTGGGACTACTGGTTGTGACTTCTTTAAGGTGTTTCATGTGGTTATATGTGGGAGAGGTTGAGGATAGCTGCTCACCCTATGGGGCCGCCTTAGAGTGGGCCGCAGCATCACTACCAGGGATGTAAGTCCTTAAAGATACTTGAAATAGTTTGGCGTAGGTCTGGTCCTACATGCAAGGTTTTATATAACTCATGTGGGTAATAAATATAACCAAAGGAATTAAATTATCATTGTCAAATACAACCAGAGGCAGAGCTGTCCACCCTTTCATAAATGTACCGAGTGCTCTCATTTGCAGGTATAATTAACAGTCACCCCCCCCCCACACACACACACACGCACACACACATATACAGCGGGTTTTGGTTTTGTCTGAGAGCATCAATGTCAAGATTTTTTTTCTTCCCTGAAAGTGATGCTCTGATGCAATTTTGTGATCTGTGCTGTCAGTTTTTCCATTCACTGTGATGGATTACCTTTGATTACAAAATCAAAAAAAAAGAACAAGATATTGTGCCATCGGGAGTTGAACACGAGGTTGATGAGTCGGAGTGGCAAAACTGATTTGAAGACTTTTTGCAAGTGAAGTGTCACAGGCATCATAATTGACAATAATTTATAGAAAGCAATATTAGTGCAGCCGTCCTTCAGGCTGGCGATGCTAAGTGTCACTGACAGCAGGACCAGAGGGAAAGTAAGAAACTCTGAACCAGTTTTTAATCTTCAACAACAGAGCAAAGCAGCCGCCTCTAAAGCTTCAGGTGAGAGTGGACAAGTCGTCTTTTCGACCCCATGACTGCTTAAATGATGTGATTTGAGGTTCTTGACTGCATCAGTTTCATCCTGCGCAACAGTTTTTCTGCGACCCCTTCATGGCAGACAAAGGCGTCACTCTGTTTTATTTACTAGTCCATTTGCAGTTCAGGTAATGAATGACAAAATAACTAACAAGTGCATGATTATGATCATTAGGGCTGTCAGCATTAACTCGTTAATCATCATTAACTAAGGTCTGAAATGGATGCCTCCACTTTTTTAATCACGATTAATCGCATGCTATTTTTCCCCACTAAGCCAGCGTGGATAAGCCTCCACAGTGTCTCCCTGTAGTCACAGAGCTGGAAAAGAACGACACTGCTGAATCTTTGAATGTCTCATTTCACTCTAAAAAACTCCAGACAGCTCAGCTGAAGATTCAAAAGTAATATCCACCTCATGACATCTAACATTTCTCTTTTTACCGTTCCTTTGAGCTGTTTTCATTTAGTTTTTGATCGATCCGTGACAAGTTCCTTTTTTCCGTGACGTTTATGTTGTAACATTCGATCTACCAGAAAGTCCTTGCGTTATTTCAAAATAAAAGCAGGGTTTAAAACAAACAGCAAGTTAAGCACTCAGCTTGAGACGATACAAATATTTCAAAATAAAAGCCACATTTTTTTTATTTAAATGTGAATTAATGGAACAAGCCATTAAAAATGTGATTAATTGTGTTTAACTATTGAAATGTAGCGATGAATTGCGATTAAAATATTGAAGTTTGACAGCCCTAATATTTGTATATTACACCACATCATATAATCACCATTTTGACCAGCTGCAACCTGAAAATGATCCATACATTAATCAGTGATTTTCGGCAATAATGCATAATGTTGTTGGCCTTTTTCATTTTAAAAGTCAAACTTTGAACTACTCTTATTTTCACACAGTATTTCACAAACTGAGTACTTAGGTAAAGTGATAATCTACTCCAACCTCTTGAATCTGATGATCATGACCTTCATCAGAATACTCAAAGAATTTCTGCACGTTGTGGAAAATATGAATATTCAATGTTAAATCCAATCATTTAAAACTTTTTATCCTCTCCGACTTGTTACAAACTCAACATTGCCAAATTGCCTCCCTTCAGGAGGGGTCTGCCGTGTTTGACCTTGTACTCCACATCGACGCCTCCAGCCACCACATTTCCCTTGTTTGAATTGGAGGGAGCATCTGAAGCTTTTCTTAGGAGAAGTGCGTTATTCAGGGGATCAGATGATCAAATATTTAGTCCAGGATAGGCAAAAAGGTAAGCCTATTCATCAATACTACTCTGACGTTAAAACTACACTTTGAATCGTCTTTGCTGGCTTTTTAACATGAAACAGGGTACCTGCTTGTTACATTTGTGTGAAGGAGTCAGGTGAAATACATTTTTGGAAGAAAGATAAGAGAGCAAATTTGATCCCATTAAACTGAAGACATCCCCCAAAACTCTGAGAGTTTGACAAGAGGAGGTCTTGAGAAAAACAAGTTACATGGAGTCCCTTTTTTAACAAGTCCGGATCCTATAAAAACTTTCCCCCAGCCTTAGAAATGTTCCGTTCTTGTATTAATGGATAAAAAACGTTTAATACTAACCAACAGGAAACCATCCTCTCCCGTCAGTGATATCTAATCTCTGCAAAACCAATTAATGAATACTATGATGTACGAAAAAAAAGACAAGAAGAAAGAAGAGGGAACACAAATGATCAGAGCCAACAAAGAACTGAAATCTTACAATGATGAAAGGAAAACCTTTCAGATAAAGACCCCTGATGTTGTGTGTCTGAGAAAAACAAGGATGAAAACGACAGTCAAATATTGTTTGTTTGTATGAGCAGTCATGCAAGGTCAGTGCTGAGATTCACAGGAATCATTTAAATGCTAAGAGCAAAGAATAAATCAGACTAGGAACACGAAGGTGACATGAATAGGGAGGAGACTGCTGTTTGAACAAAGACAAACTGTCAAATGAGACAATCTGAAAGCAGCTCGTCCTCCCCGCCATCTGACGACCAGCTGCACCTTCAATGAAATATGACATTGTTTCAGGGTGATGCCGTTAGCTGCTGTGAATTTTCCTGCTTTCACAACTTAAAATGTATTTGACCTTGCACTCTCACTTTCATGAAAAGCAAATCAGATCCCCGATACGAAGGCACATCACACTTTCAATAATTCTGTTACCCTTAAAAGGAGCCATAAAACAACCCGATCTTTGGCCTCTTTAAACATGCCTCCAAACTCTCTCCATCTTTCTTTTTCTCCCCCGTAGCAATCCTTCCCTCCCTGTCTCACGTCCACATTTCATCTTTTCTAATCCCCTTGACTGAAGAGCAGGAGACCCAGTGGCTCCGGGGCGCAAAGCAGGAGGAGAAGTAAATTAGAGAGAGGAGAGCGTGCTCGACATGAGGGAAGGAATGAAATGGAAAGAGAGTGGCTCTCCAGCAGCAAATATAGAGAGGATGGCGTGAGAGCGGCTAAGTGCAAACACAGCTTGATGAATAAAGATGAGAACAATAATCTTCATTAAAAACCTTTTTTATTTATTTAGACAAAATAATTAAGTAGAATCAGAACAAAAAAAAGTTGAAGATGAAGACGTAAACAAGCTGCTTTTGACAAGCAAGCAGCCAAAGTCGACACGGCCGTGTCTAATGAAGCATGACGAGTGACGCAAAACACTGACGTCTGTTTTACGTCCTCACTCGTCAGGTTAGTCCATTTCATGTCATATTTAACACCAAAACACATCAATAAAAGGAAATAAGAAACTTTAAACAACCCACAGAAATCACTGAACCTCTTATGACATTTAATAAAATACAAAAACAAACACAATCCCCAAGAATTCATTTTTTAAAACGTTCCAATTTTTGCATTTGTTAGCTGCGTTCTTAAACAAATGGCACTTTTTCACCTGACTTTGGGCTGGTCTCAAAAAAGTCTGCCGGCTTACACCAGTCACGGTCTTATCAGCACCGCTGGCATTCAGGGCCGGGTGATAAGTCTTTTTCAGACAGAGCCTGAGGTAGCCGTGGTGAGCAGCAGCAGCAGCAGCAGCAAAGTGCAGCCCAGGAACACAGACATTCAAACAAGTCCTGAATCAGAGAGAGTGTGTGCTTTGACCTTAAAATGTCCGTGCAGCACAGTGGCAATAGGGTTGGTACTCTGAGGCCAAGGTAGAACAACAACTCGTTACACTGAAAGCTAATTACAAATCTAAACTTAATCCTAACATTAACCTCCACAGACACCTTTCAAACAGTTCCCTACTTGGTGAAAAGGTAGAAACATCTGTCGTGAAAACATCTGAGGAAGAAGACATTTCATGAATAGCGAGTATAAAGCATCAATGAATTATAAACAGTTTATTGCTTTTATGTATGTGAAAAGAATTCCGTTTGTCTATGGCTTCCCCCTGTTTCTTCATGTTCAGCCTGTGAAGTGTCTGCGCACACACATTTGTGTACATACATCGTTGTGCTCAGGGGACAACAGTGTAGGGTTGGTAGGGCAGCATCTTTTGCCGTTCGTTGATTGCGTAAATCCAGGAAGGTTTGACAAAGTTCAGATTGCTGTTGTCCATCAGGGCCTGTGATAGACGAGAGAGAGAGAGGCACGGAGGGGTCATGAAGTGCTCTTGCTGCTTTATAAATAGCAGACAGAAAGAGATAGAAAGTCTTTGAAAAAAAACCCTCAAAAGTTCAGATTGTCAACTGAAACTGCCAATTCAGATGCTAACGAGGCCCTCAAACGGCTGAAAACCAATTCTGACAATTTCCGCAGATTCCCGACCCTCCTGCAGTCAGACTTTAAAGGCCGAATCACTCGGGCTCCCACTCTGCTTTATCGCTGGTATTTGATTATAACGCACATACTGACAAGTGCTAACTGCTAAAATGCAAATGACCATGAATTCTTTCAGCTTTTCGTGTTGTGTATCAAATGCTCCAGTTGTGAATTTTACTCCAGAGGTTGTTTCTCAGACATTATTCGCAGTGTAATTTGTAAAATGGGACTGAAGAAACTAAAAAAAATTCATGCACACAAGCTCAAATACACACGCAAACGTGACGTGATTCAAACGTCAGGTATAAAACGTAGAATGTTTACATTAAAATATCTAAATTAATTAAAAATGGACTAAACCCATGTTATATTGTTTTTTTTGTTGAGTACTTACATCACCTCAAATATTTCCAACAGTTATCAAAGCCAGAGAAATCCCTAATTGTATAGTAGTAATGTGACGTGTACAGGACATGTTTGTCGTTGCCAAGGAGACACTGAATGTTAAGTCAAAGACCGCTGCATAAGGAAGCGGGAGCTGCTACTGAAAGCTGCCGTTCTGTTTCTGTATGTGCTGCTGTGATAAAAGCATAATGTAAATCATACTTGGAAACATTCTCTTCCTCAGGTCTGTTTCACCCGTTTGTCTTGACTAGGGTCAACATGGAGTTTGTTTTCATCAGGGGGAGGGGGGGGGGGGGGGCTCCCATGATTCCCCGCCAGTCTCAACGTCATCTTTTGTAATTGTTTTGATTGAGAGTCCCCTGCCGGCGGAATTAACATACTGTGCATTTAAAACTTATGTTCGCAAGACTGGAACTCCACATTTAAGGCTATCACCAAATTAAGTGGGTACTGAAGAGCAACTTTTCATGTTAAAGAAAGAGCGGGACTAGATTTTAGGTCGACTATACCGGAACACAAAATCAAATGTGACACTGACTTCACTACTTTTTCAGCCACCATGGAGCTCAGCAGTAATTGTTGGTTTCATGGATGTAGTAGTAGGTAATGATAGTCGTAGGTAATAATAAGCTGAACCGTGATACAAAGGGATCCGTTCCGCCACCGCCTGCCACAGTGGCGGGGGTAACTTCTTTGGCAGTGGATATTAAATCACACTCCACCATGATGGCTGCTGCTCTGCGTCTATCTACAGATATCTTAAGACAACTTTCCCCTTAAAGAGAATAACTGTCATGTTGAATTCTGAGAGATCTCGTCACACCCCTACTTTTAACCATTCAACTGTCACACGTTTTTTTTTTCCCCGATGGAAAATACTAAGAGGTACTTGTCTGCCTCTGCCAGGGTTGTGTCTCATCACAGATGTTGTTCTGTTGGCTGCATCAAACCTTGACCTCTAGGAGGACTTTGGACATTTTGCAGCAGAGGGGGAAGCGGTTTGGATGAAGGTCAGCACCTCCATGTGTGAAGCCATGGTTCTCTGCTGCCAGGTGGGGAGTGAGTCTCTGCCTCAGGTGAAGGCGATCAAGTATCCTGGGCTCTTGTTCAAGAGTGTGGGTAAAAAGGATCCAGAGGAAGACGGGTCGGTAAAGCATCAGCAGTAAAGAGGGCGTTGTACAGGACTGACGTGGTGAAGAGGAAGATGAGTCGTAGGCAAAGCTTTGGATTTACCAATCGATCTACATTCAAACCCTCATCTTTGTTATGAGCTTTTGATAGTGACTAAAAGAATGAGACAGTAAGTAGTAGTAGTAAGTAAGTCACCCCAGAAGGGTCGCTGTTCTCAGCCTTTAAGCGCTTTCACAACACTCCTGAAAACTTCCTGATGTTTCCTGAACTCCTGAAGTTTTCTGGGTGAGCTGAATGTCAACAGACTCATTTTTACATTCTCACTTACCTGGACTTCTTCCTGCCAGCCACCTAGTAAATTTCCTTATGACGGCGGGCTGAGCTGATGTCTGAACGCAGGAAATGCTCACAAAAAAAAACACGGCAAGCGAGTGTGAGGGGGTGGTGACTATATCTTGTGACCAGCGCATGGCCATAGACTGTATGCACACGATTGCACGATTCCGGTGCTCTGTAAAGAAACCTCAGGGCACGTACTGTTCACCAGTATGTTTTTCTCTGTTCTTAAGTTGAAACTGTGGTCGTGTCAAACTACAATTAGCGTCAATATAAAAATAAAAAAATCGTATAGGGTCGTGTAGCGGACTGTTGCTTAGTCCGCCACCTCCAGGTCGTCATCTCTTGCCTCCTGAGACGCCCCTCTTTTTGTAAAGTGTCTCAAGAGAACATTTCTCATGAATTGGAGCAATAAAAAAATAAAATAGAAGAAAGAGGGCAGACTCACATCTTCGAAGGAGTCGTGCCAGCCCTCACTGGTAACAACAAACTGCACCTTCTCCGTCATGTAGTCCTCAATCGCTCTGAAGCAAAGACATTTTTGTGTTTACAAACAAACGTTTAACAGCACAGTTTTTCTTTCCATTACACTTTTTTTTATTTCACGCTCAGTTTGGGTCAAAAAAGGTTTAATTTGTAACTTTCAGGAATCGGTCTCACCCGTTAAAGGCTACGATGTATCTTAACAGAAGTCGTCTCTCGTTGTTTGGGAATTTACCGTAGAGGAAAAAGTGCTTTCCACTCAGGAAGTCTGGAAGAAATGTGAAGATGGAACAGGAGAGAATGCAGTGAATGACTTGACATTACGGGGGAGGAGTAATTATAGGTGCTCTTTGTTAGGGCGTGAAAGGAGCAGAGTACCAAGGAAAACAGAGAAAAACGCCACAAGCTTTTGTGTGTAGCGCTCCTGAGAGGTAGAAGCCATCCAATTACTCTGTATCAGTGTTCGTGATGTCTGACAAGGAAAGGAGGACACCTGTTCCTGTGTAAAGAGCGGGTACAGAGAAAGGAGCAGGAGGACACAGAGATGAGAACAAAAGGAGAGACAGACCTGGGAGCTCTGGGATGGGATGATCCTGTTCAGCCTCAGCATCTGTGTTTTCATCAGTCGACCCCCCGTATGGATCCTCCTCTTTCCCTGTCTTTCCCACCGCTGCTTTCTTCTGTCTGCTCTCCTTCTCCACCCTGTCAGAAAGGACAGGACAAGGGCTGCTGTTCTCTTTGATGCTACATGGTTCGATGCCTGGCTGCCTCTCAAGTAGATGTCACCTTTCTGCTCCTCTTGAAACAGCAGTCGTAGTTCTAACATTTTAAAGAGCTGAAGAATCTCAGATAACTTTTATACTTTGTTGTAAGTCAGGAAGTTATTCGGTCTACATCCAGTCATTTCACTTTCACTTACGGTGACTTTCAGCCATAATAATTATTGAACAATAATCAAACATGAACCTAAGTAAGCTTTAGTTCATTCGTAAACTTGTTGTGGACTTATCGTCTCTTATATGGAGATCTCTGATATCTTTGAGCACTTTTTCATAAACTTGTGTGTAAAAAGTTCCTGAGAGACAAATAATTCAAAGGAAAAGTCAAACCATCCATCACTCTGCAGCTCAGGGATTTCAAAACTTTTTTTCTCTAACTATACCGCCAATCCCAGAGTTCACTATATGAAGAATCTACGCCTCATTTCCACTGACGTGTAAGTACGGAGGCGAGTCAACCAAAAGTCCATTCATTATGGGAATCTCCGTGCTATCACATGTGGACACAGGAAAATAAACTCCTCCACATCGATATTTCAAACAGCACCACTGACATTTTCAGTTTTGTTTACCTCTGAAGCTCGTCCTCTGTGTCCACGGCCGATCCATCATCATCCCCTCCTGTGAAAGGAAGCGCTTATTTGTCAATGTGGTTAAAGTGACCTTAAAACAGGATGGATTTTAATGCCAGGAAAGGTCTCGAAATTGAGAATGTGAAAGAGAGAATGCTGCCAAAATGTACATGTTAATACTTCACCACGTAAGTTTACTGATAAAATACCATCACTGCAATCCTACCCTGTACTTACACTTCCAATAATCACTACTCAATGGTTACATATGTTTACATTTCTGGATGTTTTGGGGGAGTCTACTCGTCCTCTTTGTTGTTGTATCATGCCGAGCTTTATTGTAGAGATGGGAACGATCCGATCTAATATCTGTATCAGGTCCGATATTGATGTAATTTACTTATCGGACTGACGGCGCCGATTCGTGTCACTGATTAAGAAACATGGTTGGGCTCTTTTAACATCCTCAGCTCCTACAGTCTCACTTTGAAGACGTTCAGACTGAACTGTAAGAAGTGTCCACAAATCGTCTCCATGACGACATTCAGACGAGCTGGAACAGCTCCTTCAATATGATAACAAGTACAACTCTTACACTTCAGTTTAAAAGATTTAATTTGAAAAACCTGACAGCTGCTGCAGCTTCCTGTTTGTATGTGAAGCCAGCACAATGCAATGCCACGTTTACTACAGCTTTGTGTATCCTCACACATAACACTACCAACAACAACAATAACACTATTAGTTATGATCATAAAAATATCAGAATCAGTATCGGTACATGTGTAACGGATTCGGTTAAGATCTGAAAAAAGTGGATCTTTGCATCTCTTGTTTCTTGTTAAATATTTGTATTTGTAGCAGGCAGAGAAAACAGCAGAATTCACCTTTCTATGATGAACCATCACGAGTTCTAAGGCTGTAACCTTGTTACTAACACTTTCCATTACCCTGCCATAATGTTCTGTCGAGGGGGGAAGAGAAGAAGCCTGCATTAAAACAGCCGCCTCCCTGTGTGTGTTTGTTTGCTCACTGTTTGTTGTGTCTCAACGCTGATGCATCCTGCCACTTTACTTCTGGCCTCGCATTAACATAGAAATGAGAATCATGCACAAGTCCCTTCACACTGATCACGTCTCGCTTTCTGTCCACCAGCGTCTACAGTCTTGTTCTTTTCACGGTGGCGTCCTGGACTCATCCATGTCCAAGTGTTTCACGACGGTGACCTCTTTTTTCTCTAATCCTCGGGCTCTCACATCGCCCTCCTCACACTTCTTCAGCTCCAGTGCTGGCCTCCCCTGCCTCTTTTCTTATCCAAGCTAATGGACTGAATTGCTTCCCGCGGGCCATAAACAATTACAATAAAAAAAACACAAAATTAAGCAAGAAAATAAATGAAAAAAGAAATGTACTAGTTTATTTTCTGCTTCAATTATCAACAATACTTTAATTAAAAGGGCAGTGAACCCTGTTTGGTTATCGTTTCCTTCTTAGTGACTGAGAAATGATGTTTTCCTGTTTCTCAATGGATTCTTAGTAATGAGATTTGAAAAGGATGACATTGAGGTTGTGAAGAGGAGAGATTGTTTATCTCTTTCAACTTGGAAATTGTAAAAATACAGAAGAGAAAAAAGATAAAGATTGATTTCCAAACAGAAAGCAGAGGAAATCATAAATGGTAAATGGACTTGAGCTTGTGTAGATCTTCTGACTACTCAGAGCGTTTTTACACCGCAGGTCACACCTACACATTCACACACTGACGGCAGAGGCTGCTGTGTAAAGTGTCCATCAGTATTAAGATGTCCCATTCATGTTCATATATACATCGCAGACGAAGCAGCGGGAGAAACTTGGGTTAAGTGTCTTGCCAAAGGACAAATCGGACATTTGGCTGCAGGAGCTGGGGATCGAACCCCCAACCTTCTGGTTGAGAGATGACCGACTCTACCACTGAGCCACAGCCGCCCCAGTTATAGTAATGACAAGTTAAAGGTTGTGAATTTCAGTTTTGATGTCTTTCTGTTGTAAGATCTGGAACATAATTTGCTCTCAGTTAAATACATTTGATTGTATCATGCTATTGTTCATATACATATATATGTTGTCCAGATTGTTGATGTAAAGCAGTCTTCAAATATTACTGTTAAATAAGAAAGATCTGTATGCTCCTGCTGCAGAACAAATTACCCCTTGTGGGACAATAAATAATCTGAATCTGAATTTGCAGCGTTGCACTAAAGCACACAAACGTCTCAAATGTCTTAAATCTGCATCCAAACATGCTCACCATGACAGTAGGGGTTTTTGGTCCAAACAAAGGGACTTTTTCACTCTTCTAATGGTAGCTGCCTCTTTTTTACTGTTTGCACAGCTAGAACTTTAAAAGATGTTAAGATGTTAATAGAGGAACTACTGGGGGCGCCAGCTAATCCAACCTGTGGCTCCTTTCCCGCATGCTCTCTCTCTCTCTCTCTCCTCTATTCGCTGTCCTATCTCTAAATAAATGCATAAACCCCCCAATCAGCTGAGGAACTGCTTGAGCTTCTTGTTAAAACAAACTAATCTCCAAGCAGAAGAGGACAGTCGTGAAATGTTTGCTGTTTTGTCCAGTGCACGTTGATACATATAAGCAAATATAGCCTAATTCACAACAATGTAAAAAAAAAAAAAAAAAGTAAATAAATCAGTAGCAGCTCATAACCCTCCCCCTCAAAATGGACCTAATAATGTAGAACTGGACCAACATGAAAGTCTAAATTCTGACATCTCTTTTACTCTGTTTTCATCCTTTACCCCACATTTACCACGACGGCTTACGAGACAGAGTAGTTGCTCACACATTACCAGTTGAAGGCGGAGTATTTACACTCCATTAGGCCTCATCAGCAATGTGTGACTCACGGAGGCAGAATGATAGGTCAAAGTCGTTTCATCCATGATGGGCCATCAGAGACACAACGGAGACGCTGACAATGTGTAACAGCGGAGATGGCAGGGCCGAACACCGCTGTGTGTGTGTGCATGCCTGAGTGTGTGTGTATGAGGCACCTACCTGTTTGTTTATATGTTGTGCCTCTCATGCTTCTGCGCTTTAATGCTGGGACAACATTACGTTACAACTAGAAAGGCGTAATGACGGAGGAACTTGGTTAGAGCGCTGTTGTTTAATCGCTTTGTGTAAAGGTCTAAAGACAGATGATTAGAACCGTTGCCTTTTGCAGAGTTTGTTAAGTTGAAAGGCACATTTTATGTAAAAATAATAACTCCACGGTGGAGCGCTGTTGCCTCACAGCGAGGAGGTTACTGGTTGGAATCTGGCAGAAAGGTGTCTCTCTGTGTGGAGTTTGCATGTTCTCCCCGTGCCTGCGTGGGTTCCCTCCGGGTACTCTCGGCTTCCTCGCACCAAAGACATGCACGTTAGGTTATTAGTGACTCTAAAATTGGCCGTAGGTGTGAATGTGAGTGCGGCTAGTTGTCTGTCTCTAAATGTCAGCCCTGTTATTGACTGGCGAACAGTCCAGGGTGTACCCCGCCTCTCGCCCAATGACAGCTGGGATAGGCTCCAGCCCCTCGCGACCCAGAATGAGAAGAAGCAAATGGATGGATGATCATTTCCATTTGTCACTGGAGCTCAGACACATTTCTTATTTGTATCCCGGCTTTTACCTGAGAGTTGATCCTACAGAAATAAAGTGTTACCTTTAGGTCTAACATCACCTTTAAGGGCTTAAAATTAGAAATTGAAGAAAACCAGCCGGCTTCACGTGACTCACCAAACAAATGTTTGTTTCAGCCTTCAGCACACAGGAGGATTTCACTTTGTGAACAGGTTCTGTTTATTTGAGTTTCCAAACTCTAAATGCCACTTTGATCTCGGCTGTCATTTTTCCATTTTTCCTCTATTTCACCTTTTAAGCAGGCCGACCTCCCTCGTCTCCTCGTCTCATTTCAACCTGTCCATCGGCCTGTCTCAGGTGAACTTTTGCTCTATGGCATGTGGAAAACAGATTTTAAGGGCTGTCATTCTGAAGCCACTCTTCACAACAATAACATGTTTTCTCTTATATTCAAACAAAAGCCTGAACAAACTGAAATGCTCCATTAAAGTAGTTTGGTGCCAACCTGATTCATCCAAGTCGGTGGAGCCCCCGTACTCATCTTCATCCCTCTTCTCTGGGGTCTTTTTGGGCGTCGCCTGTCTCTCCTGTTTCTGAGGAGTCTGCGAGAATAAAAATGGATGAAGCATTTTAACTGACTGAACGTTGCCAAACAGGTAAAAGCATTCTTTAGAGATTCATTTAAAAAACAGATTTACCCTTGTGCTCATTTCCTCTTCACTCTCTTCGTCCACTTCCATTTCACTCTCCGAGCTCGACTCGGCACCATCCATCAAATACCTGCAGCGAGACAAAAGACAGGTCAACAAAAAGTGTCATGATGATTAAAGGCCAGAAAGAAAAGAACGCCTGTGCAATTTATCTCGCTCGGGATCAGCTTCACACATGCAATGTTTCAAACAGCAGTGTGCCTTTGTCAGGTAATAGTGGAATAATAGCAGGTTCAAAATGAAGGTAACATTTTTCACCAGACATTCGATGTTTAAAACATTACCTGTAGCCCAGAATACTTTACATTTTTCACACTAGGAGACGAGGCTGACTGCAGGGGGAATAAAACCCCAAAATGTGTCACTCAGCTAAAATCCAGAACCATTGAGTCATAAATCAGGCTTTGTCCCCGCACACCCTTAAATCTTTATCTTTTTTTTTTTTTACAGTCACTTATTTAAGAAGACATCTGCAAATTGAACCCTTTTATGGTGCTTTCAAACTTTCACAAAACTCCTGAAAACTGACTCAAATGTTTGGGGGGTGAGCTGAATGCGTGAACACAAAACCATATTTCTCAGCCGGAATCGGATAACAGCCTCTTTATACATTTTCCATGTGAAGTTGGGGGGAGCTGATGAAAGAACGCAGAGGGAAATATTCATCAAAATCCACCACGAGTGAGTGGGAGACGGTGGTGATGTTTATATCCAGCGACGAGCGCACCACTCTAACGTGTATGTTGATCTCAATGCATGTAATGAAACTGCTTCATTATTTCTGTTCAGTATGTTCTTCTCCTTTCTTTCTTTGATATTGTGAATTAATCAAACTACACACAGCACTGATATCAAAGCACACAATGTCATTGTAGCATAGGTCAGTGGTTCCCAAATTGGGGGTCGCGAGCCACCAAGAGCGGGGTTGCGAAATGCCTTCCAAGATATTTTAAAAATAGATACAACAAATGAGTTCAATGTCAAATGAAACCACCATCATTAAGTGAGATGAAAAGCCTACTGCTAACGCGGTCCTTTTTAACCGTAGCAGACAATTAAAAAAGAAAGGCCTCATCAGTAAGAAGTTCACAGTTGTAACAGAGATCCTGACTCACGCTGATGTTCTCTACAAAGGTTAGAAGACAAATAAAGGCTCAATTATGTGACAGTAAAACAGGGAAATGGATGTATAATGCAAAACCTACTCCTGCAGACATACTCCCACAAACTCAGGCACGCACAGATACAATAAAGACGTGACATTTCTCCCTACCCTCTCCATATATTTCCCTGTGGTCACCGTAAAGTCACCTGGACATTATCAGATTAGAAGCGTGAAGTGCAGGGAGTCGGATATCAGCATTAAGGTTTTATCATTTGTGCTCACACCATAGGGAGACATTTCACTGACCTATGCCTGCTTGTTTCATAAAAACTCAGGAAATTGGAGAATGAAGGAGGACGCTGCGGGCAAGGGGAGTGATTCAGTTGCTTATGACAATAAGGTACCTTACCTCAAAGGACCGACCAACGAGCTGGATCTGATTTACCTGAAGTGAACTCAAGAAGTCCTTTGTTGGAGACTTTATCTTTGGATCACTGGTGATTGTTTTGACAGCGTTCTTCTAGACTTGAGGGTTAATCTTTAATTGTGAAAAGCTCAGAAGACTATTCAATAATATCATTATCACTCCGCCCTGAGATTTAGAACTGGTGATCGATTCAGCACTCATCACTGTGAGCTGTGTCAGAGGGTCGCTTGGCCTTCTCTTGAAGAGCGGCGCAACAAACACTGGTTTTTATACGTTTTCATGGCTCTTACAGGAACATTTCCCCCTTACATCACAGACCTGTTTGGAGTGGAATTCGGCCACCTACATGAGTCGTTCCTTCTGATTGGCTCGTTCTTAAAGTCCCTCGAGCTTTCAATGAACTCTGTAAAACGGCATTTTCTTTCGGTGTATCGAAAGAATAGAGTCCTTCCCTCTATTGCAGAGCTTAGGAATTTGATTTCTAGCTGCTTTGTTTTGAATTGTAACTGTTTTTAATGGATCTCAGTGGTTTTTGTAATCGATTTTAAGTGTTTGTTTTTCTTGTTTTATTGTGCTTGTAATCTCGACGGCATTGGGAATGAGGGAAACCTCAGTGTCCTCTTGAGAATAAATAAAGGTCTGATTGGTTGAATAACAGAAACAACTGTGAGGTTGCAGTCAAGAAGTACAATCACTACACTCTGGTCATTTTAACACGAATTATACTAAATCATAAAAATGAACTTTTATAGAAAGTTAAATTGAGAAAATCTTTGTTATAAATCATGTAAACTAACGACAGCCTTCAGTCTTTGTTGTTGTTGTTTTTAGGGTTTTATAGCCTCTTTCCTTTAAATCTACTTTGATGTTCCCTTCAGATTTTGGCACTTAAACTAGTCGAGATCATAAGCATCACTCTGTCTATTTTTCATGTTTGTTTTATGATTGCTGCATGGAGAGGCACAAAGATGCAAAAAGGAAACTTCTGCCCTGCATATCAAAACAAAATAAGGAAATGTAAAATCTGCATCTCTAGTTATTCTTTTAAGTCACTGCTACACTGATTCTGCTTTGATGGATTATTTAAGATGCCAGAATAGGAACAGAAATGTATTAAATGTGTGTTTCGTCTGAGATAGAGTGAGATAAAAAACACATTTGTCTACTGAAAATCAGGAGAGACATTTCTGACCCTTTTCTGACATTTTTACCAACTTATCAATTTACAAAGGAAAATATTTGACCTTAATACCTTTCAGAAGTCAACCCTGTCGACTCTGTGTTAAGAATACAGACACAGCTCTCACTTTGGTTTTGTGAGGTCAAAACCCCATACACCTGCAGTACACCCCCCCACCCCAACAGAGATCAGGAGCAGGCGAGTGTGGGTGTGTTAAAGAGAGAGCACAAGCTGACGTGCTATGACTCTCTAATTGTCTTTTATGTTATATACTGAGGTAAAGAGAATTTACGGTCATGACAACTTGCCTCATAATCATGGAAAACTTACACACAAGTGTGTGGGGCTCCAAGGAATAGAGGTTGGGATCCACTGCCCTACAAGGTAAGAGGAATGTATGTCCTTCCTTTTTGTACCAGGAAACAAAGTGTAAAATAAATCCTCTCAGTAAACATTTTGGACTTGTTGCTGTCCTCCTGCTGCATTCATAACAAAGGTTAGAAGTTTGTTCCCATAACTATCTTCACTCTATTCAAAGTGGATTTGTTTTGCTTTATCTTACCTCAAGCAAACAACTGCCCACTGTAAAGTTTGTGGAAAGTAAGCAGCAGAACAACGAACCACATGTCTTGTATGCGTTTGCCCTCGCTCAGATATTTTCTATTTTAACTTTCGCTGTCAAATCTCTTCTTCTTCTTCTTCTTCTTTCTTTGCACATCCTGAGGAGTGTGATTTATGTACCAACTAAAAGGAAGTGTGTCATTTTTGGTGCTACTTGTGAAAACATTACTATGGAAATCCCTAAAAAAATATAAAATCAGTCGTAGCAAAAGCATGCAATTCATGCCCTGACTCCAGCTGCACTTTGAAACATGAGGACTTGATGCTTTCTGATTTTCCATGTTTATAAGACATAATTGGGTTCTGGAGTGTTGGGTGCACAAAACAACCAATCTGATGTTGTCAGCATGGGTGTCAACCTCGTCCTCACAGAATTATTGTATTTATTCAGTGGAAAATTAATCCCAGTATAAAATAATTGGCGTATTATCCTTTGATGAGAAAGAATTGTCAGGTGTCAGCTCGAGTGGAGCTAAAGTGCACAATGAGAACTGTCTCAACCCTTTATTATTCCTCTGCTTTCCTTTGAGTGTAATTCGATATTTTGATATGTCTGTAATTTCAAAGACACAATTACCATCCAGATAAATCTGGAGATAAGACGTAGGTGCTAAGGAATCAATTTTCTGCTCTTGTTTGTCGTCAGATACAGAAGACGCCTGAGATACTTTTTTGATGGGATTATTCTTAACAGCAGCAGTGTGCTTACAAGCCATGCAAAGAGGCGGAGAGGGAGAGTACAAAAACACTTAATTATGACTGCTGAAGATCGATGGCACATACGGTCGTCTGTTTGTTTTTTAATAATAGTCTCAAACAGTGCGGTCAACTGTGTCGTCATTCCTCCCTCATGGGCGCTTTCCTCAGCCAATATCTGAGCTGAAGATCCCTCACCTCCTCCTCGCCCCTTCTCATTTTGTAAGAGTAATCCATTCCCCTGCCCAGCACCACTATTGTGCAGCGTGTTGAGTGTGCAGCTTTGATGATGTATCCTTTATTTAAAAGCTGCATCTGCTATGGGTAATTAAAAAGGACCACTTACTTTGATGATGACGAGTACCAAACAAATATGCACACTGACACTCTCAAACTGTTGCTCCATCACGCACGCAGACACTTTACCACAGAGGCAAACCCACCGCTTCTTTCAGCTCATAACATGCATAGGTACTTGTGTAGGGTATATATTAAAGAGAGTGACATCATCAAAGCATTCTTCATGCACATTATGCAATCAGTGAGGATTTAGAGACGGTGAGGGAGGAGAGCAGAAAACACTCAAGCAGCTCTGCCACGTCCCATCACAATAAAACTGAATAACTAATCAGATTTTTCATTAAAAAAAACGAGGCCCTGCAGCACCCGGGAGGAATGAGCAAAAATTGGACTACATATCGGCACAATCACACCATATTTAACGTACGGCACGTTCTAAAAGTTCTGGTCCATTCATCCATATTATCATCATCCATTCAGACTGAAGTCTACCGAGCAGCGAAGACTTAAAGATGCATTACATTTCAGGCTGCAGCTGTTTACGATTATTCCTATATCAATTTATCTGCCAACTATTCATCCATCCACTTCCTCTGCTCCTCTGTGTCTGACTTGTGGCATTAAGCTAAGGAAGTAAGGGAATTTGTGTTTGGTAGATTATTTATTTGTTGTAACAATGCTTCTTTGCAATAAATCTTTAACCATTGGAAAGTCTGTTTATGTCCCTTTTAAATGGTTAAATGCCACTTTTGTAAGGAACATGCATTTGTGGGATGAGCAGCAGAGCTGAGTATGTGGGTTGTGCATGAATATGCCTATATGCCTAGGGGTCATGTATTCTATTCATTGTTTTCTTTTATTGGTGATTTTTATCACGTCAGCTACACGATGTCGCTGCCACAAATGCTGCCTGAATATGACAACAAACTGCACCCTGGTTAGATGAACAAGCTCCTTTACAAAAGGTTCTTTGATTGGTGCTTATGTTACCTCAGAAGTAATTTCATCCAGTATCAGAATCATTAGAAATACAATCCTCATAACGTCCATCCTATGACTGGCAGAATGTTTTTATAAAACACACAGAACAAAACAGCGATGACTTTCCCACTTTCCTGACGGACTCTGAAAAGCCAGCAGTCCCTCTGCACACTGAGGCAGAGAGTTTCATCATTTTCACTCACTTTAAAATGTATGAAAAAAGAAAAAGAAAAAGGAATGCTTCTGCAGGATGATGGCTTCAAATAAGCAGAGCATGTTATGGCCCTGGTATGCCAGGAACACAACTGTGCCCCGAGCCAAGTGGAATATAAAAAAAAAAGACCAGTTTGTGGAACTATGGCAACAACACGAATGCTTCTATACTGTCTCATGCAAGACGTCCATGGTCCTCCATATTTGTTTTTCTCCTTTAGTCACGTGTGATCACACGGCTTTCTATGAGATCTTGTGTCTGTGAAATTGTTACTATAAACGTCAGGTGTGTGGTCTCTAGTTCTGGCAGGATTATGAGTATTACGAGGATTATAAAGTTAAAATGTTGACGGTTAAACCTGTCCTTCAGCTGTGGTCTCCCATGTTTTTAAACTCGGTTAAGATTTGAAAATCATCTTGTGTGTAGCCAGACTCAGCTTTGCTCCAAGAGCATTTTAAAAAAGAAGTATTTAGACTTGTGAACCAGCTTTAGTATTATCTATTACATTTATCTTTTAGTTTAAAGTAGCTGTAAACTATGTCAAACTATGTAACTTGCTGAAAGTAGGACTTGCATCTGAATGGAATAGGTCAGTGTCCTTGGATAACCCTGCAGGGGGAGCCTAGTGGGACATGGTTTCATCTTTGAGTCAGACACAATCATTGCAGAAACCAAAAGTGTGAAGAAATTCCCATAATGATAAAACAAGCTTCATACTGTATTGGGCAGGTACTGCACTATTCCCATAAATTTGGACTTTCCGTCGCCAGGATGAGAACTCCATTATTCAGAGGACAGATTTTTGTCGAGCGCTGACAGGGGACCTTGATGTTTCAAAAGCTCCCCCTGTAATGAGGCATATAATTAGGGAGCTGCTGGAGCCGGCTGGGCTGAATTTGTGATCACAGCAGGCATCAGCTGCTCAAGGTTACAATGTTCTCTCAAGCAAGTGGGCATCACGGCTGTGAGAGGTGTATTTTTGGACGCTTCAATCAGCGGGAGTGCTGTGTGCAGATTGCACTATGTGGAGGTACAGACGCGGCTTAGGAGAACATATTAATCAGATGCGGATTCGGTCATTGGACACATGCTCAGCAGACGGCCGCCCTGGGGTAATGACCCCTTAACAAGACACCCAATCCCATGCAGATGTTTGCCATGACCCGGGCCTGTCAGCTGTTCTGTTCTGACTGTAAAATTGTGTCTTCTCTCAACTGTATTTTGTCTCTTACCGTTTAAAGGAGATATTCTGTTTCCTCTTGTGGCAGTCAATCACCCATTCCTTCCGTACGATGATGCCCCCTGCTGATTTCACTTGGCTGTACTTCGGGGTGTTCGCAAAGGCACAGCTGGAGATTAATGGGTAGAGAGGCACACACACACACACACACACACACACACACACGGTTACATCACTAAATAGAGGCTGACGAGGGCAATAGTTGGCTCTGACAGCAGAGTTCAAGAAGCAATCATACTGAATTACTGAGAGTGCTAACAGGGCTGTTACACAAACATCTCGGGAACAATAGAGATTTATAACATTATATTTATTTTGTCAATATCATATAGATGCCCCACATATTCCTCCCACATCCATGATGTTACATGAATAATCACATTTAAGATTTACTGAGTGCAGCAATAAAAATGTTTGATTGAGGTTTTAATCTTTTCCATCGACTGAGAAGAAACCTGTCAAAACTCTTTTTTTTATCTACTCTGCTAAAGTTTTCAAATGTGTTCATCTCTCTTTAATCTCATCATCAACAGTCTTTGGTTTCAGCAAGTGTTGATGTGTTGGCTTATCTACAAAGCTTTTGCATTTGCTTCTCTTCTTTTTGTTTTTCAGAGGCATGTTTCTGGACTGTCTTGGCGACGGGGGGGAGGGGGGGTGTCATTGTGAATCGTAGACTGAAGTGAAAAGCCGAGTTACCTGAAGCTGTGGTCGGAAAAAAACTCTGAATTTATTGAAGCCATTTCTTGTTTAAACTTGCAAAAATCTAAATAAACTACTTCATCTAAAATAAACAGACCGATAGGTAGACACTAAATCTAAACACATTTTAAGTAATAATAATAATAATAATAATACATTTAATTTAGAAGCGCCTTTCAGGTCACTCAAGGACACTTTACAATTTAAAACAAGAGCAAACAAATAACAAAACCATTAAAAGTGCAAGTAAAAACATCATGACAACTAGGTGGGTTTTGAGAGAGGATTTGAACTGAGGGAGGGAGTCAATATTTCGGATGTCAGATGGGAGTGAGTTCCAGAGTTTGGGAGCGGAGCGGCTGAAAGCTCTGCTCCCCATGGTAAGTGCACTGATAAACCCATTTGGCTATTGTGTGGACAACTACCGTAAAAAACAATTCACAGCGGTAAGACGCAGTCTGATTTGAGAGGTTTCCCAGAGATAATCTTTTTTAACCGTCTTCCTGCGAGACGATTCCTATTGTGTTCAGCGAAGTCTACAACATGCAGTTTCTGTGCAGACGTCGCTCTTTCAGTTCCGTCTGTTTTCTCTTTGTGGAGTTTGCACTCCAATAAGTTACAGTACGGTAGTTGAGCTCTCAGCCTGCAGTGAAAGTTGTGACGATAGCATACAGACCCACAGCCCACGAGTCGTACTGCCGACCTCTGCTGGTCACTCATTACCTTTAATATAGGACTCCTTCAATCAGAAGTGCGCTCCACAAGGTTTCATTACGGAACGATATACCACCTTTTTTTTTTTTTTAAATGCATGATTATGAGTCACGCAGCCAGCCTGGTCTGTGATGCTATGTTTCCCAGCACAGCATGCAATACACAATGAACGAGGATACATTTTCAATCGCGTCAGGTCACAGGCAGTGTGTGATGGCGGCAGCAGCTGCACTCTCTGTTATAACGACGGGTGTGTCAGTATTTTATTCTGGTATTTTGGTCGCACCGGTGTGTAAGAAGCAGCCAACTTTTTAGATGAAATAAATGTATTTAAAGTGCGTCTTATACATCAGATTTAACGGTGTAGTACAACAGATATTTTTGAACAAGCTGCCCCGTTCATTGAAATAATGCAGCATCTTAACAATAGATGGCTGATATCTTACTGTCGAGCCAAATGTCACAAAATCAGAAATGGCGATAAATGGCAAAGTAAGGACAGCTTTAAAACTGTTTTTAAAATGTAAAAACTCGCTATTTTAGACTTGCTTTTTATCGATTTTATGGTTTCATTGTAATTTTATGTTAAGTGCTTTGTTACTTCTTTTGAAAAGACTTTACAAATAATGTTATTATTATTTTTATCATCATACTTACATGAGATGTGTGGAGTCAGGTGTCCAGTCCGGTCTGTATTTGGCTCCCATTTCCAGAGCCTTATCCCTCAGCTCCCCTCTGAAGGGGTTTTGGAAGCCGCTGAGGACAAACACCACCCCCTCCATCATCCGCTTGAATGGGACCTGCTGTGAGCTCTGGGATTTTACTTTCTCTTGTTTGGGTTTAGGTTCGGGTTTGGGCTTCTTCTCTGCAGATTTCTGTGCCAGTGAAGCTGGAGAGAAGATCGGGAATATCAAGGATGTGCTGATACAATGATAAACTAGAATCTAAGATTAACAGACGTGTTACCTTTGGCAGTGCTGGCGCTCGGTGTGCTGGCTTGACTCGGTTTCTGTTTGGGGGTCGCAGCTTTGCTCTCAGGTGAGCCAGCTGGGCTGATTTTCTTGGAGGGCGGAGGACCAGAGGGAGACTGTTTCTCTTTGCTGAACTCAAATTTTCTTTTTGCTGGCTGCTAGAAGGGAACAAGAAAAGTAAGTAATTTAAAACGTAACACCATTTCAGAATGAAAAAAATGACATAGTTCTGTGTGTTTAAGACTGGTGCTTCAGAGGTTATGTTCAGTATGTCTAGATGATGTCACAATAAACAATATATTGTGATAGTCTGACTACAACTGGACCTGAAACTGAAGTTGTATTCGAGTCAAGTTTCTCAACCACGGACTATCAAACCTAGAAAACCGTTTTTTTGTTAAAGTTAAGTTGCCAAATATAGAACGTGAAGTAATAAGAAAAAAACATCTTATTGGGAGCGAGATGGGACAGGAGTCATTCTACTGGGATTCAGACTGGAAGAGATTAAAAAATAAATAAATTCTGGCCCGGTATTAGGATGGGACGAGATAGTTTTTGTGGGAATGGGAAGGGACGGGGTAAAAAACCACTCCGGTGTCAGCCTCTACTTTGTATGTAAACATACTGAGTGATGGAAGGGGAGATTTTAATTTACTTTAATATACAAAACAAAGACTCCGGTAGAGGACGAGAAGCTGTGACAGAAGAGAAACGGACACAAACTGTGATCGCTGCAACAACTCTTAAAGGCAGGGTTGGTAATTTTCTAATACTAGCATGATTTTGAAAATAGCATTCCCTCCGTGCTCCGTCTGCACCCACCCCCTCCCCTCTGTGCTCCCTCAAAAGCCACGCCCCTCACTTACATGCACAAGCGCCATTGGTCCAGAAGCGGACCTCAGCTCATGCTTTGAGTGTGGGCTCGTGCATGCATGGGGTAGAGAACGAGCAGGGAGACAGGGAGGCGTGATTGGTTCATCAGATTGGTACCTCGTGGCAGCCAATGGTGGAAGTTTTTACAGTCTTACAACTGCTACACATGACGGATTTTCTTCGTTCCTTTTTCAGAGCAAATTATTAATTTCTGTCAGGACCTAAAGACAATTTCAACCAAAATCGTAAAAAGTGTATCTAGAGAAAATTACCAACCCTGCCTTTAAGACTTCATATGCACAGTACTGCTGATGATGATGCAATCATTTGGCAGACTAGACTTGGTCATTTGGTTACAACAAACTTTCTTGCCTCTGTGTCATCTTCTCTCTGTAAACTTTCCTGATGTCTAAATAAAGCCCTGCTCATTAAAGGAGCAGCTGCTTGATGGCTGTCCTTCAGTGATTAAAGTGATGTCGATGTTTAGTACCTGTGGTGAGGCAGAGCCGGAGGAGGAGGCTTGTCCTGATGTGTGGGAGCTGCCACCCCCCTGCAGGGCAGCAGCGGCGTAACTCAACTTCTGACTCTGAGGAGACACTGAGGAGTGGAAAGTGTCGGTGAGGGAACCAAGTAGCTCGATAATAAAGAATGCCTTTGAAATCATCTCTTCCCTCTTTTGTCTCCTGGCACACTTCAATGAAGCTTAATTAGCGGCCACGTGATTAACACTTTATTGTTAGCAGGACCACAAAGAATTTAATTTGGCTGCAGCAGCTGGTAAATGTGAAGACATGGATTAACCTTTAGGGGAAGGACTGGACTTTGCTGAATTATCCCGACTGAAGAAGAGGCTGCCAGGCTGAAGGCTGGGCCCCGCTGAAGGAGACTCATCCTTCACCCTGAACTGTCCCAGCTTTGTGAGTTTCTGAAGGAGAGAAGAAAAGTGACGTTAGGTGCCGAAAGAGAAGATAAAGGTAGCACAAAAAGGCTTTAACTTTAGGGACGATCTCACGAGTTATAAAGTTTTGAAGTTCACAGGATGGATTGAGGTGCGAGACACACAATGATGAGATGCTGTAGTAAATGGAAGAATACCTAAAGCAGCACATGTATTATAGTAACAAGCTCCCAAAGACTGTCTTCTTAAAATGAGCTTAAAGTCACGCCGACACTGAAGAAGGCATCATGATGACTTTTTCTTTATTTTATTTTATGAGGCTACATCCTTCTTGTTCTACATGTGTTTTATATTCAGTTAAATCCCCTGATCATGAAACACTCGGCCTACTGTCTTTTCTTTTCCCATGCATCCGAGTTTCAGTGTTTGTGTTTTTAAGAGGAAACAATGGAGGCTGCTCTGGTTGCAAAACAAAGTGTAACTACACCATTTTGGGAACATGAGAGATTTATATGAGATTCAGCGCAACATCTGCAAAAGAAAAGTCCCTGTGCTACGGGGAAATAATTGAACATCACACTTGAGGGCTCATCTTTTTAACATTCTTGTGCAAAAGCTCAACTTCCCTCACAGCATTAAGTCAGAGAGCAGCCTCAGCACGAACATTGTACTCCTCTACAGAATGAAGTTGCTGCATTCTCTGCTTGACTTGCCAAGCATAGCCGTGAAACTCAGAAGCATCAATGCCTTACAGCCACTGTAATGTAGTATCTGCACCACAAGATTGTTCCGTTCATCTGGTTTATAGGGCAGTAAATTAGGAAAAATGCGTTATTTTCAAGGGCACTTATACTGCATACCAAAGAGTGTTTTGCACCATAAATCACCATGGGGGGGAAACTCCTTCGACCTCCTTCAGCCTTGAAACTCCTTAAAGGCCTTCATCAGCATTCAAGGCCTTGTGCTGAAACGCGTCCGTTGTTGATCTGTACGCTTCTGCTCTACCCAGACAATACTCACTTTAAAGGACATTTGGGGTGCTGACTTTTCTCCTAAAAGTGTACTAAGTCAAATGTCTCAAAGTCAGATGAACACCGCATGTATGCATACTAGGACTGTGACAAAATATCGGTATGGCGAACTATCGCGATATTTAATTTGAAGATGGATAATCGATGCGCCCTCGCCGCATATCGGTTTTTTCTAAAGTTATTATCAAAGCATAGCCGCTATAAACTTCTTTCATCGTGCCTCCGTAGTGAGTCGAGTCACATGCTGCAGTTTATGCCCACAGACTGTCTCCCCCTCCCCTTTTGATCCGCAGCTGAGCGGGTCCAGCGGGATCTCCGCTAAACATGAAAACGAAACTTAAGAGTTAGTCCGTTAAAAGAACTCTATCCCGGTTATATACAACTGTTTGAGATTTCGCCAAACCGACAGGGCTCGAGAAACAGTCTGAAGAGTTTGCAAAGTTAAGGTTTGTAGCCTACTTCGGATGGCGACACAACGAACTGTTTTAACGAGCCGGAGAGACGTTAAACAGTCTGCAGAGAGTCACACAGAGCAGCTCAGACAGTCAGTGATGGGAGATATAACCCCGGTGTTTAAACTGATGCTTCCGATGTTATTCTGCTCTCTCTTGTTTTTTACAAGTTACCAACAAGCCTCTCCACCTGAAGCTCACCTGTTGTGATAACAGAAACGAGAATTAAACGATGTTATGAAACGGAGGGAGGCGATCATATCCGCGACTCCGCGAGGCCCGGACCTCGGTGGATAAAAAATGTTTGAATTAGTACAATCATTTATGTCTATACATTGATTTCCATGCATACTGCTGTAACTTATAAGTGATGTCAGTCAGCAGCTCGTTCTCCTCTCGTTCAGTGTGCATCATGCAGGTGAGAGTGAGTAACCATGGTCACTGTTTGTCTGTCAGTTAACGATGTCCCGCCCCCTCTATGAATAAAACTCTTCTAACAGTAAAACTCACTTTGACCATGTGTCCCAGAATGAACATATTCTGTATTATGTTTGAAGTCCTCATGTTTTTAAATGAATGATAACTGTGTGAATGTACCTGAACACTAAAATAGATTTAAAGACACAATACTAAATCATTATTAGGGCCCGAAGCACTGACAAGTGCGTAGGACCCTATTGAAACCCTTAAAAAAAAAAATTATTTTTATTATTATTATTATTATCGTTCTTTTTCTTCCTCCTCTTTGCAGCCACTTTTGAGGGCCTGAACATGAATGAAAACTCACCAAAATGTGCAAGGTCATCAGGTCTGGCGAAAAATTTGATATTTTCGCCTTTTCGTAAAATAAGTTCGCGAAATGGCTCAGTGGCGCCCCCTTGAAATTTTCAAAAAGGCCTCCCCATAGATGTTTTTTTATCGTACATGCATGAAAATTTGTATGCACATTAACCATGTCAGGACCTACATAAAATCCTCTTACACCCATAGTCAAAACATTACAGGAAGTCGGCCATATTTTTTTGAATTTTAAAAAAATGGCTCAAAATGGCTCAAATCGGTGTTTCACAGGTCACCTATTTGAATTAACTTGTTCGAAAGCGTTCATCCCATCAACGAAAACTCAGTGTTACTGTGTTCTAGACATGTTCAACATATTAAATTGTGCTCAACTCTTCCAAAACTTAAAGGGCGTGGCCGTGGCGTGCGTTCAAAGTTTAACGTGCGTTTTGGCACATTGCCAAAAAATGAAATGCTTATAACTCTAATGGGGAGTCATCAATCATCACCAAAAAAATCATGCATGATATATAGCCTGCCCTGAACATATCCATGATTGAAATTTTTTGAAAAGTCACAGCACCACCTGTTGACAACAGGAAGTCACTACTTTTCAATTACCACTAGCCATTGCTGCACAGTAGCTCAATTCCCCCTCAAAATTGTTGTGGACCATGCTAACACCTTGGCCATACAAGACTTTCAAGCTCAAATGCCTACGTCCAACGCTGTCATTCTAGGGACGTATCGTTCGCCATCAAACAGGAAGTAGTTTTTTCACAGGCTTAACATTGTCCTACACTCCCGAAACGTCATACATATAATCCTGGTGGTGAAGTCAAACTTTTTGTATTATTAAAATGAGTGGGCGTGGCTTAATGGCTCAGTGGCGCCCTCTATAATATTTCAAACACTCAGCCCCAGCGGCACGTTGAACCTACAATTCTGAATTTTTCTATGCATATCCATCTTGCCAAGACCAACAAAAAACCCTCTTGCACCCATGCTCGAAATCCAACAGGAAGTCCAGTAGGATTTTTTGAAAGTCAAAAAAACGCGATTTTCGATCGTTTACAGGACACCTATTTGAAGTAACTTGTTCGAAAGCGCTCATCCGATTGATGAAAACTCAGTGTTACTGTGTTCTAGACATGTTCAACATATTAAATTGTGCTCTACTCTTCCAAAACTCAAAGGGCGTGTCCGTGGCGTGCGGTCAAACTTTGATGTCGGGTCGCGCCACTTTTAACCTTTCCAAAAGGCCTCTCCATAGAAATTTTTTCACATACATACATAACAATTTTCAAGCACATTAACCATGTCAGGACCTACATAAAATCCTCTGGCACCCATATTCAAAAACTAACAGGTAGTCCGCCATCATTTTTTTTTTGTGTAAAAAAATGCCTCAATTTTGCATTTCACAGGCTACCTATTTGAATGTATTTCCTCGAGCCACCATTTATCAGATCATTACGAAATTAGTGTCAGTGTGTTCTAGACATGTTAAAGATC
Organism: Tautogolabrus adspersus; assembly: GCA_020745685.1. Lineage (NCBI taxonomy): Eukaryota > Metazoa > Chordata > Actinopteri > Labriformes > Labridae > Tautogolabrus > Tautogolabrus adspersus. The sequence goes on from CM036542.1 coordinate 5,587,442, forward strand.
CAAAGTTATGTGGAACCAAGATTCTACATAAAAGGGCGTGGCCCTGGCGTGCGGTCAAATTTGCATGTTTTTTTAATCCATTTTTTAACCACAAAATGCCTATATGTCTGCCATGCAGAGGTCAATCATCACCAAATGTGTCATGCATGATAAAGGTCCTGCCCTGAACACATCCATGCTTAAAATGTTTGTATTACTTACAGCGCCACCTGTTGACAACAGGAAGTTACTGCTTGTAAATTAGCACTAGCCATTGCTACACAGTTGATCATATCCTCTTCAAAAGGGTTGTGGACCGTCCTAAGACCTTGGCCATACTACCTTTTCAAGCTCAAATGTCTGCGTCAAACGCTCTCACCATACAGACGCGTCGTTCGCCACAAACAGGAAGTAGTTTGTTGAAGGGCTTAATATAGTCGTAGAGTCACCAAACGTCATACACATGATCTCAGTAGGAAAGTTAAACTTGTCATGTGGGTATAGTAAGTGGGCGTGGCTAAATGGCTCAGTGGCGCCCCCTTGAAATTTTCAAAAAGGCCTCCCCATTGATGTTTTTTTGTCCTACATGCATGAAAATTTTTATGCCCATTAACAATGTCAGGACCTACATAAAATCCTCTTACACTCATAGTCAAAACATTACAGGAAGTCCGCCATATTTTTTTTTGTGTTTAAAAAAATGCCTTAATTTTGCATTTCACAAGCTACCTATTTGAACGTATTTCCCCGAGCCACCATTTTTCCGATCATTAAGAAATTAGTGTCAGTGTGTTCTAGACATGTTAAAGATCCAAAGTTATGTGAAACCAAGATTCTACATAAAAGGGCGTGGCCATGGTGTACTGTCAAACTTTGATGTCTCGTGCACTCCCATGAAATTCTTTCAAAAGGCCCCCCCCAGGAGGTTTGTTCCCCGACATGCATGACATTTTTTCTGCATATTAACCATGTCAGGACTTACATAAAATGCCACAGTGCCCATTGTCAAAACCCAAAAGGAAGTCCACCATCATTTTTTGAATGTATAAATAATGACCAAATTTTGCATTTTCAGTCTTCCTATTTTAACATACTTCCCTGAGACCATGTTCATGCAATCATTGCCAACTCAGTGTCAGTGTGTTCTAGACATGTTTAAGATATCCCGTTGTGCTCAGCATGATTCTACACAAAAGGGCGTGGCCTCAGTGTATTGTCAAACTTTCACTTTTACACCAATCAAACTGTAAGGCCTGCTGCTTGGTCACGTCTCGCAGTTGCACTCCCGCGGTCGCAACACACCCCGACATGCACGAAGTGCTTCGGGCCCTTCATCACCGCTTGCGGTTTTAATTTCAAAGTGGAGCAGAAAACCCTCAAATTGTGCATAAAAATTAATCAGAATGTAGAAAAGACATTTCTGATGGTAAAAATGTTCAGGGGGAGACCCCCAGACCCCCAACAAAGACATTTTTAAATAGACTAAACTTATCAAAATAGAAAATAGTGTCACTGTTTGTCAGACACCTAAAAACAAATCCTGTTTACAGTGATGTTGCACTAAAGTCTCATTGTTTTTGCACTATTGCTGTTTGTACTGTTGAATTATGCTGCAAAATATAAACTTTGAAATTAATTTTTTTGTTTGTTTTTGTTTGACCCTTATAAACACACAGATATATAGTAAGTTATTAAGAGCAATATATCGATAATCGCAGTATCGGCATATCGAGATATTATCGTTATCGTGAGCCATGTATCGCGTATCGTATCGTATCGCGAGGTACCCTTAGATTCCCAGCCCTAATGCATACGCCTAAATCGGATCCAAACTGGCCAAGGCACTCTGCACATGCTCCACAGTTTTCATGCCAGGCTTTGACCCAGAAGTCAAACAGCATGATTGCATAGCATAGCAGAAGTCCCGCTGACGTCTGCCTCTGGATATCACGATAAGCTAGAGGGATAGTATGCATTGCATTTGTACCAAAAGCAAAGCATTGGGTATGTACAAAATGTACAGAGCTATAAAAATGTCCATGTTTCACCTTCTGACATACAAACAGTCTGCTGCTGCTAACTTGTTAGCAAGGTCAACTGGAAGACAGGTCTCATGGTAGCTAACTGAAGGGGGCACATCACCACCTACCAGAGTCAATACATCGATTCTCCTCGATGCTTTAATACTGGGACAAGTACAGCAGTCCAATTAGACGGCCTAATCAAACTATGACTGTAGCTCGACTTATCTGTGCATGTAAACATACTGAGTATGCATTCAATGTTCTGTCAGATTATCTGGTTTACTTATTTTTGATCACGTAGTTTCTGATTTAAAAAAAGCTGTTTTGTGTAGGTAACATTTCTGTCTGGCTTCTGGTGAAGGTAGAACATCTAGTTTTTGACATGTTTGGCTTTGGTACATCAATAACAAAGACAAATCTAAGGGCATCCTTGGTTTTAAGAACAAACTTACCGGTGAAGATGTTGGAGGATCATTTTTGTCAGGCGGAGAATGAAACTTAACAAAGGCCAGTCCGTACGCTATGTTCTACAAAGTACAAAAACAAAATCCTTTAACACTTAATATCACCAGTATCAAGGCACACGTGGTTATTAGTGTAGATTTATTTGAACAAAAGTGTCCTATACAGTGTTTCCCCCATATACGAGTGACGTTAACCCATCTGTTCCTGCAGCCTCATCGATGGCGGTCTCCATACTGGAAATGCTGACTCAGCCTTACTTTCAGTCAACCTTAATGACAGGCGGAGAGCTGAAGCTGGAGCGGGTTTTAAGCCTCCTGATAAACAGTTACATCGCAACAATGGGGGGTGGTCTTTGAATAATTAGGCTAAGAAGATCTTAATGTTGCCCCTCTGCTGTGTTCATAATAAAGCAACAAATGATACCATGACATATTTTAGATATTTTACAGCACAAAGCGTCGTCATGTCGGACCTTGCTGACATGCTGTAACCGAGACATGAGGGGGGCTAAATATTAAAGCAACAATATGTAACTTTTCCACCTTCAAATAGTTTCAAAGTCGATCTAATGGTACAAAAACTGTCAATAGGTGTTTCTCCCATGTCCACAGATCACCCCGGTCACCTGCTTATAGAAGTATTTAACGTTTGGAAGCGTGTCGCGGTTCTCTCTACGGCACAGTTAGCCCGCCTTGCTACTGTTTGATACAATAGCTGAGGCTAAGAGACGGAAGAAGCTCAGTAGAGAAAAGTGAGAGAGTGGCCGAGCAAGAAGCAGGGTGTACAGAGCTCATTCATAATATTGCCACGTAATGTTAGGCGGTATTATTGTCTGTGTTATTGTTGTCTCATGTTTAGCAGCTTTACTGGGAGCAGAAAGTGGGCTGACATACCAAATACATGGTAGGGGAAACACTGTTATAATGATGTACATATCACAATTTAACCATAAACATACACATGTGCAGACACACAGCTTCAAGACAAGTACATCCTTATTGTGTGTGTGTGTGTGTGTAGAAATATTTTGTATCCCATGTGGACTTCTCTTGTACTGCTGTATGTGGAGTATTGAACTTACCTTGCTGTACGGCTGGCTACACACAATTTTCACCCGGTCCCACTTCTCCTGTGCTGAACTCTTCTGCAGCTGGGCGGGTCCAAAGAAACGCACTCGGTTCATGTTTGTGCCGTTACGGCTCTCCGTGGGAGACATGAAGGAAGACGTAACCAAAAGAACCTAAAAGGAGGGGGGGGGGGCCAAGAATATGTGAAAATAGCAAGGATCAGTTTCTTATAGTAAAAACAAAAAGAGGAGATATTGCTGGGTATTTGGCTTGGCTGAATACCTCATAGTCCTGGTCTCTGACAGCTGAAGAATTCCCCACCAACACCTCGATGAAAGCTGAACCTTCATTTCCGATATCAATGCTGTGCACCTGATCCTCCTTCTCGAACTGAGAAAAAAAAAACAGCTAGTTATTGAAGCTTACATAAAAATAAAGGTTAAAGATTACAAAAGATACGTTTTTTCACCAGTTCCTTCGTTTTAACACATTAATGGAGAAGTAAATATTTACAGGAAATAAACAAACATGAGAGCACAGTTCTTAGTTTTACTTTGTAAAACAGAGCCCGACAGATTCATCGGCCAGCCGATAATATCGGCTGATTTAAGCAGATCAAGTGAATAAATCTGGTGAAATAACATTTATTTCAGCGATAAGCACCTAAAGAATAGATCGTCTTCATTAGGATTTTATAAACTTTTATCTCTACTGTGTTAGGAGACTGAGAATGTTTTGAAAGGAGCCTATAAATTATAATTTTTTAGTATTCAAGCTGATTGACTCCTGATGTTAGACCTGATATGTCAAGGTATTCTTTCAAACCAAACAGGAGATCTATTTTCACACAAGTAGTTTATTCATTCCACTAACATTATCTGTTGTGTATCTTTGTCTGTATATTATGTGCTGTTCCATACGACATTTTGTAAAGCACGCTAACCTGCTTTTGTTTCATACAGCCCTGAACAAAGTGGAACTGAGTTTGAATTAAATACTGAAGAGCAGGGACAAGTTTCTCTCCCACAGATTCTTTCACATTTTCCGCGTAACCTCAATATTCATTCTGTTAGCCTCAGGAAGGAGGTGAAAAGAGACAACAATGCGTAGGATTTGTTCTCGTCTCCGGGCTTAACACTTTGCAGGAGCTGTATTTTGAATAACCTGGAGACAACCAGCTGTCTTCTAGCTGTAAGTGTTCTCCAAGTATCATGTCTTTTAAAAAGTAAGCAAAAACATTGCCCAAACACAGTGCAAGTTTAGAAACCAGCACAAGACCATGCACACTCTTAAAAAGATAACCTCTCTCCTTCTCTGAGCAAAACTCAAAAACCACCTGCATTTCAAATTTGAAATGGAACACTTTTTATTATTTTATGTTTTTTAAGGAGCAATTTTATTTATTACTAGTATTATTTGATTCACAAACAGCTTATTTTTTATGTACATGTTGACATTGGGCAGGTAGCTGTTAATAAAAAAGCCTGTGTGACCTTTGGCCCGCGTGGATTTGACACAAACTTTGTTTTGTTTTTGGTTTCTTTGCAGATACAAATATCGAGACTTATATTCAGCGTATCGCCATTCAGCTAAAAAAAAATAAGATGGGATTTTTTTGTCCATATCGCCTAGCCCTAAGCAGAAGTACAATTAGTTGGGTGACAAAAGGCTGGCAGGGCAATTCAAAACATAAGATAAGATCATCCTTAATTGATCCCCAGAGGGGAGGAGCAGTAAAAAGATGAGGAAGAGCGTGTATATGAGTGCAAGTATGAGTATGAATAAGAAAATAAGATAAATACAACGTGTTTACAACTATTAACTAGTAAGTATTAATAACCATATACCCATTAACTGCCACACAAAAACAAAGAAAACTAAACAGGACATCCAGACATGTTGTGAAGTAAGTGGTAAGTTAAAGATAGTATGAGCTTTAGAGGCCATGAGTTGTTATAAGATCAGTGTAGGTATCAGCAAAGACGAGCTTCCCACTTATAATGGCTAAACAAACAATGTTATGTAACCAGTGTCAACCCTAGTGGGAGTAGGAGGGCATAAACATACCTGCAGAATAACTGAGGTCTGCTTCTCCCCAGGTCTCGCTGCTTTCCACTTCCTGTAGGTGTCGGAGCTCAGCAGGTTGTCTGCCTTGTGAGTCTGTGAGACATTATGAGAAGTACGGAGACAAAGAGGGGCTCACATTAAGCGAAAAGCTTGACAAGTAAATCTATAACGCGTTTCTGTAAGGAGCCACATGGCTTTTAACTTTACTTATCACAAATGCAATCAAAGTGGGAAAAGGGGACTCACGGTGTCTTCAGTGCTGCAAGAAACGACGTGCTTGAGTTTGATTTCTGGCATGTTGTTGCTTCTTGACTGGAGTAAAACGTCAGTGTGAAAGAAGATAAACAAGACAGGCGCTTGTCTTTTCTCTTAACGCTAACTAAACCAGTTAACAATACACACACAAGGCACTTTCCTTCAAGACACTTTAAACAGAGCCTTGAAAAGTAAGATAAATAGACTTTGTTGCAACGTCAGAATTAGCGTTGGCTAAAGGGTTAGCATGCTAGCTAACAATAGGCAGAGGTGAACTTTTCCCGGTTTGCCGGATGATTTTAACACACCTCAAGAGCTGTTACGCATACACTGTTGAATTTATTATGTACCTGAATAACAGTCGTTTAGTTTACATTTCATTAAATATCAGAAAACACATAATATGCGTTTTAATTTTAAGATAAATGTGCGTGGAGGCGAACTCATATTCCCACCAAAAGCGTGATGCGTTTCGCACACTGTGACGTCATATCCGGGATTCCGCAATCCCAACAAATGAGAGCTTTCCTTCTTCTTCTTCTCCAGAGTAAATAACTGCACAGCAAGAGATTTGTCGCCACCTGTCGTTCACATTTCATATCGGTTTAGAAACTTTTTTGAGATCGACTTATCTCGCAATACAACATATTTTCCAATGCCCAGACATTTTTATATTATTTAAAAATATACATAATTCTTTATTTAGATATATAACATCTTATTTTTAAAATGTTTGTGTTTGCATTGTTATTTTCTTGCATTCCTGACTGGATGCAGCTGTAAATAAGGAAATGGCTGTCTTATTTTCAGCGTAAGATGAGACAACCCTTTATAGAGCCCCAGAGGAGAAATTAAAGTGCTGCAGCAGTTACACATCGAGAAAAATAGAGTGCATATGAGAACAAATAGAAATAAAAACAGATAAGATTAATTAAAAAATAAGAAATACAATGTATTTACAACTATTTAAGTATAATATTTTATATGTAGGTTTTTGTAGACTACATTTGTTTTAGATGGAATGTGTGGATGGGTGATTATTTTTATATTCCCTTTGGAGAAAAAATCAATAAATTTAAAAAAAGAACATTGTGTGTCTTAAAACATTAGCTTGTGTCCTTCTGTGTGAATACTGTGGATAATGAGCTAAAGTTGGTTATATAGTTTCCCGGCCCTGCTGTTACTTATTCGGATGATTTATGTAACAGAGCCATTGCTAATGCACCTGTGCTCTTCAATGCCATGATGTATTTATCTTCTGAGCATTGTGATACACTAAGTGACTTGTATAACAAATGTTGCAAATTACATCACAGCTTGAGATGCAGTCTCCTCCTACAGAGGATATTCAAACACAGCATAAGGATCTCTTTGAGTCCAACATGATACAAAAATAGCAAAAAAAATCATTTGTGGGGCTGATTGTTAAGACCTTATTAAATCTGTGAGGATGTGTTTGTGTGCAATGAAAAAAAGTCACACGATGAAATGATTGTTGGTCTTTTAGCACATCTTTTATTCTTTTATTTATAAAACCAGAGCCAGAAATCGTTCAACATGGACAGGGGGGTAGAGCATACCTTACAAATCAAGACATAACATAGTGTGTGGTTGAGATAAGCAGGTAGCAGATAGGTAAAAATGAAGAATATATACAATAACTGAAAGTGACATTGGACAATGACGTACTGAATTTTGCAGGTGTATCATTTAGCTTCAGCACATGGAGCTCAGAGGATCTCCAAGTAGATGGCTGTCTCAGCATCAGCCACTGTAGTGCCCTGCACCTCTCTTATACCTCTGACTCCCAAACCTGCTTGTCTTTCTAGTCCTCCAACCTCTCCTGCTCTTCTTCTTTCCCCGCCTCTTCTGGCCATTGGACGCATCTGGAAAAATAACAGAATTTTCATTTCAGAGAATAAAGGATTGTATCCAATTTCTCGGCGTAGCCAAGGATAGAACCTACACTCAGGGATTACGACAATGATATACCTGTTTTGTATGGACAAAAAGAGGTGTACAGTTCTGATATACAAGCTGGTAGCTGCCGTTGGTGTAGATATGAGTCACTTCTGTGCAGTTGATATAGAGGGGCATCCGGTCTTGATAAATTCCTCCAGGGTACACGGCTGGGCGTCTGCTCAGGACATGTCTGACAGAGGAAGAGCAGATTAGTAAAGCTGCACAATAAGTATAACAAGTTTAAGGTAACTTTTAAAGGGCTGATTTGATTGGCATACTTTCCAGCTCTCTTCCTGCAGCAGTACAAGCAAAGAGACAGAAGGAAGATGACAAGGCAGACGGCCACAGCAGGTATCACCAACCACAACAAAGGAACTGTCTCTGTTAGAGGATAAAAAGACCAGCAACGGATCATTATATTATGTAAAAATAAAAATGCAATACGTGTACCCTTCCCGCTAGGGGTGGAAAAATGTGGTTTATAGTTCATCTTTAGGAAATGAAGACATATTGCTGGTCACTCAAGCTTGGTGCAAAAATAAGCTTTTCTGTGCTGCCCATCCCAATTTATTCTTGAGTTTATTCTTATCCACTGAAGTTTCCAAGCTGCAGGTGTGTTGCACAGATGTTTCAGCACCAGATTTACATCAGAGTGGAATAAAAAACACAACAAGCAGAGCTCTGGACTTTGTTGACACAAGAAGAAAACCACGGCTTTAAACACACCTTGTCCTCCCTGCAGCAACATCAGGGAGTCATTTCCCAGTGCGTTGAAAGCAAAGCAGATCACCGTCTGAGATTTGTCCATGCGGCCACTCAGAGTAGCTGTCAGCACGCCGGGCCCAGATGTCACTGAGACGTTGTAATCGTGAGGCGGAACAGTCCCGTTCACGCTCCAGGTGATGGCGGGTTTGGGGTTGGAGTCAACTGAACAGCTACACAGAACCAACAAATTCTCAGCAACACAAGTGGAAGAGAGTTGGAGGATGACTGGTTTATCTGTGCGAAAGAAAAATGCACATTTACACATTGCCTTTTTCAACATTTAATACTTAATTTCTCAACATAGAGAGCTTTTTTTTTGGTTTTGAGCTAGTTATTCTTGGGTCAAAGGATAAACGTGTTTACATTACAGATAGGCCAACTGAAAATCCTACTTATGTTCACTAAGTTTTAACTCTTCCACATGCTGTCATAGAGTGATACACAGTCAGACATTACTGTTGGTAAATGTTGCTAAAGAGCTCTTCTGACCATTAACAACCAGTTAGAGCAGTGATTACCAAAGTGCAGCGCAGCACCGTTAGGGGACACCCGAAGTTATGACGGAGGTTTAACAAAAACAATGCACCCTGTTTTTCACTGCAATGCTAGCAAAGCATGTCAAATCTTGTGAGAGGACTTCCAGGTAAATGTAAGGCCAAAAATGCTGGTAAAGGTCTTGAAAATATTTCCGTCTGCTAAAGGGGGGCCTGGCAGAAAAAGTTTGGGAACTACAAAGTTAGAGGTTTCAAAGACATGAAGTTTCTCTTTGACAGACTTCCACTTCTTATTTTTAACTTCCTTTCAAATAGTCAAAATGAGTGTAAGGCCATTGGAATTAGGCCTGTAGGACGCAGGATGATTACATTGTATGTTAAGCGCTGTAGGCCGGGATTCTCCTCGACCAATCAGGTTCTGTGCTGAGCAGCGGACCTTCATGTCTCTGGTCACGTTGAACACCCGGACTGTGTGTGTGCGCTGGTGGAGATGCACTGTGTGACCGCGTTGGGTGTAGGACCAGCGATACTCGGATGCCGGAGGGTCAGCTTTACATGAGCAAACCAACAAGGCGTTGCCCCCTTCGTGCACAGTCAGGGACTGGACCTGAACCACTACATCCTTTGGTGAAACTAAGGAGAATAACAGAGACAAAAGACAAAGGTTTTAAGAAAAAAATGAGCCAAAAAACATACATATACTTGTCAAAGTGATGCTTACATGTCACATGCAGTTCCCGAGAAGAGGCCAATGTTTTTGCTTCTGGGTAACTGACTTCACATCGGAGTTTTGGTTTCACCTGGTGCGACACAGTGAAGGACAAAGAGGCCAGTAACACCAGCCTGTCGGGCTCAGGGTGGAGGTGGAATGTCTGCACCTCCCCGGGCTCAGTGCTGTTCAGCTGAGCTCCTCTCTCCCATCTCCACTGCAGCACAGGAGGTCTGGAGGGGCAGTGATAGCTGACGGAGCAGTTCAGGGTGACCAGCTGTCCCTCTGTGGCAGACAGCATGCCGCTGATGACTGGAGCCTCAAGAGTCTCTGCCAGGGAGGAAAATCTTTTTTTATTTTTTACCATGTTTGTTTATCCACACATCATATACTTCTGCAGTTCAATCTGCATTACAATGACATGAACTTTAATCTCAGCTTTTTGGCAAATACTCCCATAATATAGCAAACAAACAAAGAATTTATGCTCCAACTTAATTTGTGGTTGTACTATATTCAAAGATGCCTTCACAAGAGAATAAAGGCACAGCACATCGACTCTTTCACATACCTGCAACATCCAGATTGAAGCTCCTTGGCTTCCCCCAGAGTAGATCATCCCCTCTCTTCAGAGCGATCTCAAACACCCGGGAGTCATCCCGGCTGATCCTTTCGATCTTCACCGAGCAGTCTCCGTCTGCGATTCGCCCGAAGAGGGACGTCCGGCCTTGGAAATCCCTGCTCACTTGGTCTCTGTCCTCGCTGTTATAAGCGGTGCTGCGGAGAGGGAAGAAGTGACCACCACCTCTGAACCTCAGCCGCACGTCCACCCTCTCCTTCCTCCCCCTGAGAGGATGAGGAGTTAGAGGAGTGAAAGAGCAGGGGATCACCATGCAGGAGCCAACCTGTGCTCGGACATGGTCTGGGACGGAGGGCACAGGTGAGGAAGCCTGGACCACCCCCCATAGGGCAGCAGCTACAATAGAGAGCAAAAGAAAATCTCTAACCATGCAATTTAAGTTTTCATTTAGCTTCAATATTATTCTGCTGGTAATGTTTTGTGTGCTTAATTTATTTTTTATCTCAAACTTGAACCCCAGCAAGTCAAAGGCAGTATCCCGAGTGTGTGGCAAATTAAAAAAGTTTGTTACAAGCTGCAAAGCTCTCACTTGCAGTCATTTAGTTATCACTGAAATGTGTCCCTTAGGTCTTCTAGATTTGAGCTGACTTTAGGTTGAATCTGCAGTTTTTTTCCAAACTGTCTGCAGATGCATTAAATGACCCTGAAGGGTTTCACAACAAATGTAAATTTAGAAAGGGGAAGAGGACAAACTGCACTTTTAACTCTGGAGAATCTACTACAACCCACTAAGTTGACATTGCAACAAATCTATCTTAATTAAAATGTTTGCATTGTATTTTTACATTTTTATTTTATTAATGGAAAAAGTAAATAAGCATTTAAGTATATCAGCGAACAAATTGTCCTTAATTTAATCCTTCAGAACAACGCATTCTGCAGGGACACTCGCAGACAAAGTTTACTAGCTTCTCTTTGTGTTGTCTGTTTCTTTTGTGTAAATTGTCTTAATTATTTTTTGGTAATCATAGACATGCTTTATGTTGTGTAATGTTTGTGTAGTGTGAAAATAATATATATAATATGAATGTGTAAAATGTATTGTCACAACGTAAACTGCAAACCCCAGGTAGAATAGCATCTCGCTATGCTGAAGCTAATGGGGATCCAAACAAACAAACAAACTCTGTCTTTCAGGAAAATGTAAAGGTAAAAACTGTGATAACGGCATAACTAACTCATGATTTAAAAAAGTTAACATGGCTGATAATGAACAATCTTGAAATTAATACATAAATCGGAAGCTTGTAAATAGTTAAATAATCATCAAACATTAAAAACTCACCAAAAACCAGAGGACACACCAGAAAGACAGTGTCCACATGCATGACTGCAACCCTGCTGTGACAGTGCAGACAGAAGGAAGGATGAACAAGAGGGGAAAAAGAGGGGGAAGTTGGAGTGTTTCATTGTTCCTCTGGTACGATTACTTCATTATAATGCCTTCACAAACTCTTCCAGTATGCTTATTATATTCATTCACTTCACAGAAGTCATGCCTCAAAATTAAACATATTGAAATTGTAGATTTTAAACGTCACAATACTTATACGTTGAAAAGATTCAAACGCTCACGCAGGTGGTGGAAGTGTTGTTTGGCAGGGAAAGAAAGACCTCGGCAAGTATCTGTGAATCAACACATGACAGTGTGTGAGTCACTCTCATGCTGTTAGCCATTTCCTTAAAAGTCCCAACAACCAAATGTGTTCATTTCTTATAACCTTTGTCTAAACTGACCCTCCTAACCAAACCTTTTATTGCATTATAATAGCTATAGACATAAAAGTCTCCAAAGAAAGTCGAATAAACAGATTAATGATTAACGACTGATTTATAGCTCTACCCTTTGGGGAATAAATATCCACAAAGTAAGTAGATCATCACAAGTTGTGTAAACGGTCAAAATAAAAGGCAAATAACAGCATGTTTAACATTTTCTATTTCATCTAGAGACTTGTGTGCTTGGATTTTCAATTTTCAATATGTTAGTTTGATATATTTCTTCACATTGTGTCACTGACAAAACTCTGGACGGGGTTGGCATGTTTCTGCAAGATCAAAGAGTCCGATTCAATAGAGGCAGGAACAGAGACTTATAATCTCTGAACTATGGACCCTTTAAAATGTTGTTTGAATGAGTGCACAAGTCTTGGTGCTCCGCCTCGCTGCACCTTAAAACAGAACAAGAGAAACTTTTTCTGCGAACAGTCATGACTGCAATGGCAAAACTACAGGACACAATGATTACATGTTTTTTAAAGGTAAGCATTCTTATCGATGAACATGGCAGAAGTTGTGCAAAATTCCTTGTCTTTTTTCTTTAAGGTATTTATCTGCTAATGCACAAATGTGATGATGTCATTGAGTGCATTAGACACAAATCTGTATTTATATTCACACCAGACTGTGCTCCTAACAGTTGTTACTTTACAGATCTGCTTATTAGCATGTCATCTCTATGTATGGATTTTTCCCCCTTGCAGCAGCATTTCTGAAGCCATGAACTCCGCTCAGCATTTGATCCGGTCTCAGAGAGACCTGCTGCTGAGCTGGACACGAGATCATCCAGCTCCCTTGCTGCGTTGGCTGCGTGATGATGAGGTGCTGTCCTCTGCTCACTACTCGTCTCTGCTGGAGAAGTCACCTTCCAATGCAGTGGTCCAGGCTCTGGAGACGGTGTGTGCCACTGAGGAGAGCAGTGTTAAATTCCTGCAGGTGCTGAAGGAGGTGCAGGATTATTATTGCAAGGATCTGCAGGTCTGGGTGGAGAGACACTGCGGGAACGAGACCGTCAGTAAATCAGTGCCAGCGACTGTGAAAGTTGGAGGTAAGGTTGGATCAATACACTAGTGTTTACTTTACATTGTTAGTAACTATTTTAACAGGTAGCCTTCATTAAAATGAAACAGAAACTTGAGTCATGTTTCTCATGAAACATTGCAAACTCAAGAAGCCGAGCTAAAGACAATCAAGTTTTACTGCCTTGGTAACAAAGGTGTGAGAAAATGATTAACAGAGCGCAATCAACTGGGACATCATTTGACATTGTTGTGCAGACTTTTGCAGTGGAGTAGTTTACATGAACAATGTAGCATTAAGTCCAGATAAAATGTAGGATTAAGTCATCATGCTGGCTACACTGTTTTATGTCCGTTGGTCCTGACTGAACACTTTCATCTCCAATATTTCTTGTTTTGAATAAAATGTCTTGAGTAGTTTAGACTTTGTTTAATCCTGTTTGGATTTGGAATGTAATTTTGCACCAACATCTTGTTAAAATGTTAAAGAGATTATTTAAACTCCGGTCAGTAACCAAATACCTGCAAAACCAAACTACTTGCATGCTTGCATTGTAACTGTGAGCATGTTAGAACTGAAATATAAACAGACAAAACAGTCTAATGTGAATATGATCAAATATGAAATATACCAAACAACTCTACGTATGTCAACAGAAAAGAAGTCTAAAAGCCCAATTGCTAAGCTGTTCAAAGGAAAGAGCAACGTATTTACCCCGACTCCAGAGGTGAAAGGTAGGGCTACAACTCTATTTAACTGAACTTATTTAATTTCTAGAGATAAGTAAACAACACTTCAAATGTTCTATTATTTTAATATGCAGCAAAAGAAGAACGGAAACCTAGCAGGAGCATGAAGGCAGTCAACATCCAAGGTATGTTAACATCTTAGGTGAGCTAAAGGAAATGTGACACAATATATTTTTTTCTTATAGAAGTTCCTTTCTTCCATTTCAGTTCCAATTTCTGCCCATAAGACAACCTTACTGAAGCGCACAGGGCAGTTAAAGTGTTACTCAGAGGGCGAGGGAGTAGCCTCGAACTCAGCTTCTCATATTGAGATCCGCTACACTGACCTTTTTGTGACAGAAGATGATGAATCAGTTGACAGCAGCCAACATGAGTACTTTGACTTGGCAAGCAGGCGTGCTCGCATCTATGTCCATCAGGCTTGTCAGCGCATCAAACCATGCAATCTTTTGAGCTTCCAAGGAACAACTGGAAGGACCCCAAAAAGGGTTAAAATGAAGGGTATTGCTGGTATTGGAAAAAGCGTAGCAGTACAGAGACTTCTCTATGAGTGGGCGATAGGGAAGAACATGCGTGAATTCACCTGTCTTTTTGACCTGCGCTTCAGAGAGCTCAACCTGATTGAAGAACCACTGAGCTTACTGGAGCTCCTTGGAGAACGGTTCCGCTACCTGAAGACAGCTCTCCCTGACCTTTTCTCCACGCCCAGTTCTTTGCTTTTCATTCTAGATGGACTAGATGAGTTCAAATTCCCCTTGAACTGGAACAGTCCGGACACTAACATCGACACTGGTTCAAAGGTACCGATATCCGAGCTGATGGTGGCCTTAATCAAGGGAAGCCTTCTCCCAGAGGCATCGGTCATTCTCACAACAAGGCCATCAACTGAAGCACCCAAAAGTTTCTTCCAGAGATGTTGCGTTGTGTTGGGTTTTGAGGAAGACCAGGTGAAAGAATATACTACTAAGTTCTACAAAGACACTAAAATTGCTGGAAGAGTCTACGATTACATCTTGAGCAATGATAACCTTTTTGTGCTGTCCTTTATCCCCCTTTATTGCTACATCATCTGCACAGCTATGGCTGAGTTCTTCTCTTCTGAAAACAACGGTGTTGGTGACTCAAAGTCTCTTGAGCTCAACCCACCAAGAACAGTGAGCGAGGTCTACTTCTGCTATCTGTTTACTGCGGTCAAGCACCATGCACTGAAGGGGGTTACAGAGAGAAGCACCCCTAGAGCTGAGGTTCTCGCTCTAGCAAAGCAACAGCTGACAAACCTGGGGAAACTGGCTTATGAAAATCTTCTACAGAAGAAGATCATCTTCAAAAGTTCAGATTTAGAGAACTATGGTGTTACACCTGCTGATCTAGAGAGCACCTTTCTCTGCCACATCCTCCAGCCACTCAAAGAAGAAACAGTCGAGATGTTTTCGTTCTTTCACTTGACTGTTCAAGAACATTTGGCAGCCCTCTACTGTGCAATCAATCTCTACAGCCAGGATGACATAATTCAAGCTCTGGACTTTTGGTGCTTTGGGCAACGTCCAACATCCTCAAGAGCTGCACCCCTGCGTAACCCTGACCTCAACATGGACAAGCTGGAGGGCCTCCAGATGTTCACACGCTTCTTTGTGGGAATGCTCAGAGCTCGGCTGGCAGGTCAGTTAGAAGGCCTTGTGCATTCCCCTTTGGAGCAAGTGGAAGAAATTCCAGCCAGGCTGGGATTTTGGTTCCAAAGCCAGTTTAAAGGCAGAAAGCTCGAGAACCAGACAGCCCTGAATCTTCTCCACTGTTTGATGGAGTTTCACAATAAGGAAACCACCAGCATGGTAGCACCAGAGATCAAAAGACTTTACCTGTTTAAGATGAAGCTGAGTGTTGTGGACTGTGCAGCCATGCATTATGTGCTGCAGTTCTCTCCACACAAGCTGCAGGAACTCAATGTAGGCTACTCCAACATTGGAAACAGAGGACTGACCAGGCTGGGGCCTATCCTACATCGCTGTGAATCTCTGTAGTAAGTAACTGAACCTGTATATACTTATATGTATATGTATATATCTTCTCTATACCTGAATAGAGAAGAAACCTGGGTTCTGATTTCCTAACTGGCTGATTCCTTTCTGTTTGGAGTTTGCGCTTTTTACCTATGCTGCAAGCTTGTTCTGTTGGTGTTTTCTGGTTGTGGGGAGGACTGTGCACTTCTTAAATGTTTACCCAATCTGCATCCTCAGGTGTTGAAAAATGAAGCCAATGTGAGAGTGCAAAACTGTAGTTCCTCAAGTGACAACTAGAGGTTGTCTCCAAACACCAAGCAATAAGGTCCCATTTTAAAAATGCCCATTTTTACAGCAGAATAAAACATTTTTACAGCCTGGTATTAACAGTTGGTTAACATAGGCTAACAGTTGTGCATAATAAGGGGAATGGCAGATTTGGCTGATCAGCAGGTGTGTTGCAGCTGTTTGCCAGGAGCAAAGCTACAACCCACCCTCAGCTGTTTGCTCCTGGGGCCTATCCCAGTCTGCAATTGGCAGGAGGCTCGGCTTCACTTTGACTGAATCCAGTTACTGACCTTAAACTATCAGCTTGGTCTGTGACATTTTCATTGTTAGCTGGAAGATAGACAAGCTAGACAGATGTGTTTCAGCAGCTAAGATATTCATACAGCCCGCCTCAACTCAACTTCTTTGCCTGTTTCTTCATGAGCAGGAAGTAAGTTGAGTCAGCATTTCCAATATGGCAACTGCCATTGTTGGTTTCCATAATGTTAGGTGACGTCACTGAGACATCAGCCATGTTTTAGCTGTGGCTCAACCCACCTCCTTCCAAATGAGATTGGCCCCAGTGGCCCCACAAGCATGATTTTGATTAGCATTTTAGAAAATTAAACAATGACTGGTTAGTAAAATGTCAACCTGTTTGTTCTCTTTCAGTTTGAGATACAACTGCCTGGATAGACAAGCAGCTCTTTTAGAATCCGCAGTTCTGAAATCAAATGAGTGCCAAGTGAAAAAACTCTTGTAAGTCATGGAATTATTTATTTCCAGCTATCACAACACTGAAGCATGTACACGAAGCTCATATTTACTGGAACTCACTGTAATTATTATAAAAAATAACACTTTTTTTGTTTCTTTTGCAAAGACATCTGCAGTACTTACATCCAACATTCACTAAATTAGATTTCAACTTCATCGGAACTAAATCAAACTTAAGTTGTTGATGTTTTAGTCAGTCTACTGGCCAAGGAACAATGGTACATTTTAGTAATAGGGATATTAAGGACTAGAAATGTTTTATCAAAGTATTCATGTTTACATTGATGTAATTTTTGTCAGTACTGTAGCTGTTCAATGATCAGATTTCTGGCAATGTTATAAATCCATTCACGTCTTAAACACACTAAACAGACAGACAAATCATTAAACCAAGAGCTTGAAAAATTATGAGCAGATTTAAGTTTTGTGCAGTGTCACTATACCAGTAGTCGTGACAGTGTTTGCTAAACGGCTTATGTTGCTAACTGAAATTCCTTAAAAAAAAGCACATCTGCTCATATGTAATTCGCTCTTGCACAAGTTGAAGTCTAGACTTCTTTAAGGATTTTCTTTCAGGGAACAGGATGCTTACTAAGATCTGCATAAATTGCTGGTTCCAAATAACTAATTAGCAGGGGTTAGAGACTTCTATAAATTGTTTTTTATCTTTGCAAACAGTATGTGTGGCAACAACCTGGGCCCAGAGGGAGTTTTGGAGCTGTGGAACGCCCTGGAGCACAACACCACTGTTGAGGAACTCTATCTGGACATCACCGGCATCACAGAGCGAGGAACTGAAAACATTGTCAACTGTCTCAGCAAAAACACTTCTCTGAAGACACTGACGTAAGATTACAACACATTTTATTCTGCCTAGTGGTGACAACAATGCCATCTAGTGTGAAGTTAATGCCTCTCTCCTGGTTATTTTCTTCTTTATCAGCATTGTCGGAAATGACATCGGAGAGGTGGGGAGAAAGAGGCTGAGGGAGCTGGAGCAACGTCGACCAGGACTCCGGATTATTGCAAACTTTGTGGATGACCTTGGATTACTGCAGGCCTACCTGGACTGGGTGGAAGAGATCCGGGCAGACAGAGACCAGATGGACTCAGTGAAGAATGCAGATGCCCTGCAGTCGGTGCTTAAGGGCCTCCAGGTGGCAGAAGAACAGGTGGAGAGAGGAGTGAATGCAAAGAAAGCCAAGGAGCTCCAGACAAAGATTTTGGATTTGTTGAAGTCTAACTCAGATAAGAATGAAGGAAGATAACTGGAAGTTATGGAGCAAATTGTGTGGAAAGGCAGGGCTCCATCCAAAGTCGTAGAATTTGACTTTAAAGTGAATTAATAATACACATTAATCCAAATAGTTTGCAAGGAGTCCTTGGACAAAAAAACCTCCTCAATAATCAACGCTTTAAATTATTTTATGAGTCTGATTCCTAATGACTTCAAAAATCTGTAGAGAATTGCTCACAAAGAAAGACATCAGCATTACTAGCAAACATATATTTTCTCTTTGTGGTCTCAGAGACCCAGTTTATGGACTTCTTGTGTAGATCATTCTGGATCCAAGCAAGAATCTTTAGGCTATTTTTGTACTGCACCTTAATTATTCTACATGTATTTTAAGAATGTGTGGCTATTATCTTTTTCCTTAAAAGGTTTTGAGGCTGTGGAACTCTTTTGACAGCCGAAGCTAATGATGCATAGACAAAAAAATGCATCAGTTCTGTTTGTGGTCTCAGAGGCCTACGCTCTAAAACAGGTTTAAGACTATGCTTTTTTTTGTATTCTCTTTATGACTGATTTGTATTTTGAGCCCTCCACACTCCAGCAGCACTTCTCTCAGTCCATCTGTTAATGGCTTTTATGTAAAGTCCTCTGGGAATTAGTGGAAACCAAATTGTCTCTTTAACCCCACTTTAAGATGTTTCCCTTTTAGGTGCAAAAATAAAATAATAAGTCAATGTCAATGTTTTACTTCATTCAGTAAATTAATAGCTCAGCTTAGGGCAAATTGAAGGCTCACTTTTTCATAACATTTTCACACACTTGGTTTCAAAAGACCAGGAAAGAAGAAGAAGAAGAAGAAGAAAAAGATGTTGTGTCATCAACCAAGAAGTTGTGTCATCAACCATATCATTGTGAGACGATGATGGTGTTGTTTTGACACCATAACTGTTCTAAACATAACACAAACAATAAGGAAATGTGTGTTTGGTTGATTATTTCTTTGTTGTAACAATGCGTCTTGGTAATAAACCTTATACCATTGGAAAGCCTGTTTATTTATCTTTTAAATGGTGCCACATTTGTGAGGAACATGCATTTGTGGGATAAGCAGCAGAGCTGAGTATGTGGGTTGTGCCCAGTGGCGATTCTAGAGTCTATTGGGGCCCTAGGCAAAAATTCATTGGGGGTCCCTCCAGCCAGCATTCATCGCCAATATGTCTACCAGTTTTTCAGACCCTTACACATCTTCCTCTTTCTCTCTTTATTTTCTCACTGTCAGACTGAATATTCCTCTTAATTTGTCTTTGGTCACTTTCATTGATACATTTTGGTTTTCAAAGTAAGTAACTATCCATGTCAAGCTTAGCTGTTAGATGGGGCTCCCCACTGGCCTGGGGCCCCAAGCAGTTGCCTGCCTTGCCTATTGAAAAACAGCGCCTCTGATTGCCAAACATTACAAAAAAACGTCAGCAATAAACAATTTACATATATTAATAACACACAAAAAACCTCTCCTTACCTCAACAGATAAAAACACAGAAATCAGTGAGTTGTGTTGTGACACTGGATCAAGCATCTCCCCTGATAAAAGACAAAACGCATCATTTAGGAGAGACGACGGGGTTCCCACTGTGCGAGGGCGCTAGCTTAACAGTACTTTAGCCGTTAACATCAATGACGAAACTAATAAATAACTTTATCTGATACTCAAAACACTGCTGAACTAATGTGGGATAAATCGAATATGATCAGTAACAGAAGACCACGGTTTGGTTACATCTAAACAATTAAAAAATACTTTTATAAGCGTGACTCAAAAGTAACTTACCTCTGACCAAGCTGTAGACGGCTCTGGCCAGAGCGCGCACCATACCGCATGCACATCATCACGCACACACACACACACTGACTCCAAAATAAACAGGCAGGAGAATAATGGAAACTCAAAACATATGAAAAATTTGTGTTTTGGTGAAATTCGTATGCTGTCAATATCAACCTGTAACAAGTATACTTGTCAGAGAATTTTTTCCCCTCAAGTTTTCATCCCACTAGAGTATTTATTGTGTTTATTTTTTATAAACCAAAATACAATCTTATAAATATTCATAATACGGGCTGGTGGAGACTAACAGGCGAGTATTACAAACATGTTAATTTAGTTCCAAAGATGAAAAATAGAAGAGAACAGACGAATACGTGTGATCTAGATGAGTTGTGGCACTGTTATGAACCATGATAGAAATGACTGTAGAATGATTGTGACACGCATGTTCACTACTGTGATGTAAGTAATTTACTGAAGAAGGCTGTTTGAAAAAGCAGCACACACTTTGAAGGAAACGTCCCTCCTCTGAACATCTTCACCTCTCTGCTCCAGAGGACCTGACAAGAATGTAAGTTTACATGACTTTGATATGAAACATAGGAAAATCAGCACTTGTTAAGTTATACATCATCCTATAAATGTGTACTTTTTCTCAAGTTGGATTTCGATCAATAAACTATTAAGGAAAAAAAGACAACCTAACTACAGAAGGAGAAGCATTTCTTCTTTGATCTTATTAAAGCTGTCGTTGTGTTCTTGGATATTGTTGGTGATCACAAGAGCTGCCTCAAACAGATTATAGCGTTACATTGAATTCAAGGGCGTAGGTTTGGATTCAAGGGGGGGGGGGGTCTGGGGGTTCCCCCCCAGAGAATTTTGAGCGTCAAACACTTCATTTCCTGCATTCTGGTGAATTTGTATGCAACAATTTGTGCTTCTTCTGAATTAATTTATGGCGGAAATGTCTTTACTAAGTATAGGAAGTTATTATTATTATTATTAATTATTATTAGCCTAATTATTCAACTGTATTGTTCATAACTTTCTGTTTAATCAATAACAAATTTAAGTCACAGATTCGATCATGTCATCAGATCAGGAAATTGAGAAATTGTAAAAAATATATATTTGCTGGCCTTTGTTTTTTGTATTATTTGTAGGCAGTAGTTCCCAGACCCCCCCTCCTGCTCCCCTCTAAACTGCCCCTGCATTACAACATTACAGACTAAAATCAAAAATCCATCAGAGAAGAATGAATTATTAATGCTCAAAACAAGTTTTCTCCTGATTTAGCTTTGACAATATTGTAAACTTAATATAATCAGCCAGGCTGCTGGTTAGTGGACGTGTATATCTCTGACTGCTCCTGCTGCACGTGATCATTTCGGACCCTGTTGCTCTTACTTTGTCTTGTTGTCACTGTCTGCGCCCGCGACCATAGACTGTATAAAACCACGACTCCTAACCTGACCGGACCTGATCCATTGACCAAGCGTGAGCGACAGTAACGTGCCTGCACATGCACTGTGACTGTGCGGCAAGGTTAAGATGGTATGGTCCACTATAGGGGTGTCTGAAATGATTGGGAAACGTATTTACAGGTCAGAAGGATATAGAAATGTTTTGAGCCCCCCGAAATGTTTTTCATTACCTCTTTTTTGACCTTTTAAAAAAAAATCTTTCTAAATATTGGGGGGGACAAATCTACCTTTTCTAAATATTGGGGGGGACACATCCCCTGCGTCCCCCCCGAAATCTACGCCTATGATTGAATTATAGACTGAAAATACATAAATAAAAAGAAGCATTATGTGTCACTTTTACCTTCACAGACCACAAAGCTTCCTGTTTTTTTCCTAATCATTTCATCATCTTCAACATGATGCTGCAATAAGCAACTTCAGAGGAAATAAAGAACTTAACCAATAACAGCCTCCAAATAACCCTAAACCTGACTTTACTTGGAATCAAATATACTTTATTATATATATACACTGATGTGTACCCATGTGTACTCTCCAGACTCTCTGCCTCTTCTGAAACACAAAGATGGCTGCAGCTCTGACTCTCCTTCTTGTTGGCTGTCTGATCCCAGGTGAGATATTCGCTCGCATTAAGCCCGCCACTATAAAAAAATGTGTTAAAAATAATATCCCAAAAACCTAAAAACTATCGTTACACATTGCTAGTCCAAAAATTCACAAATTTCTCATGACTTCATGAAAGTAAACAGGTGTTCTTATTTAAAAGTTTGTTTCTTGTGTTTCAGGTGCCCTGTGTGGAGTGTTTGAGGTCATTATGCCACAGACTATAGAGGTTCTGAAGGGATCCTGTGTGACAATCCCCTGCTCCTTTGACGTAGAGGATCAATTTAATGACAACTTAGATAACATTTGTAAAGCAATATGGAGAAAAGACGATAGCGATGGCCCTGTTGTGTTTGATAGCAGTAATCCACAACAGAGTACAATCAAAGGACAATTGATCGGTGACCTAACAAAAAAAAGACTGCACCACAACCCTGAATGACATGCAACCTCAAAACAGCAAAGTGTATTATTTTAGATTGGAATGTGACAATCGTCTGAAATATAATTTCAATGGCATGAAAATTTCAGTCAAAGGTAGGTTAAAAGTCAACTTATTAACAGTTCAGTCATGTAGTAGTTCTCTGACCTTATCATTGATTACTTTAAAATAAAGATAAATCAAACCTTTGATAGTAGAGACAAAGGACTGCTTATACATGTTGATGTACCTTCTGAACAGATGATCCACCCAGACCGACTCTGACTCCGCCCACACTGAAGGTGAAGGAGGGAACCTCAGTGAGTTTGACGTGCTCTGCTCCAGCTCCCTGTCTGTCTCTTCCTCCAAAGCTGTGAAGAATCTGTTCTCCTCTGGACATAGATGATGTTGTTGATGATGAAGGAAACTCCATTGACACTGTCTTAGTTACAATAATACATTTATTAAATATAAGAAAGACAGAGTCAAGCCAGGCTTGCCATGGATAGCCTAGGAGAGACAGAAGCCGAAATCATCTCTCCCGACCAAAGGGAGAGCACCCCTATTTATTCAGAAAGGCAAAAGTCAGCATAAAACATGTGTCTTCCTGTTCTCTGGACACTCGCATTCCTCATCTGCCCTTATCTGACCCTAGGTGTGTAAAACACTCCATGGTGTCCACCTCATGGGCTCCAAGGTATACATTCCAATGCGGAGGTGACTCTCTTCAACCTATGTCTGTGTGCCCTAAAGAGCATCACCCTGCTTACACATGTTTCAGCTTTAAAAAATACCTAGTTCTTATCTTACACAGTCTAAAGGGAGCATTACTAACCTATTGTTTATTTTTTATTGTATATTTATGTATATAACCTATGTCCCTAATAATTTACCTCATATTCCCCCCTTCGAGACTTTAGTCTCGAAACAGAAAAAATGATACAATGATGATGTGAATTGGCCTCATAGAAATCACACAGAATGCTTATGATATACCCTTCTGTTCATGCTTAATCTTAACAATATAGTAAATTTGTGGAGTGTGAAGAGCGAAAAACCTGTCAGAGCAGTTTTCTTTCTGATAACCATCAATCAATCTAGACAGGAAAATTCTCTCACGGTCCCTCTGCCCCAGGCAACCACACAAGGTACTCCAAGCCAATCAAAAATAATGGTTCTGAAACCTTTATAGGATAATATATAAATGCATACATTTAGAACCTCAGAAATAAAATCAAAAATGTCCAAAGTCGGGCTGGTCGACCCATAGGACCCTCCAAAGGACCTCTCCCTTCCTAACACCTCTTTCCCTAAGGATCGAGAAAAGAATAAAACACCTGAGGTCCCAATATAAACATTACATACAGTTCCAGAAAACTTCAATACCAAATTAAAGATATATATTTCACTAAAAACATCTAGTACAGAGTAAAAAATACAGAACAATTATCAATAATACAAATTATATTGTATTTAACACAATCCAATGCTATAAAACATACAGTAAACATTCTTATACATTAAACTGTTGCTCTTTAGCTTCTTCAGATTCCCCTGTAATAAAACTTCAATGATTGTTCAATCGAAAACTCTTCATCATGATGTTCTTGTTCAGGGTCCTCTGTCCATTTTCATCCTAGTTTGCCCCAATTTGAGTGTAGGCTGTGAAATCTCTGGACAATCAACTCACATTGGTCACCAAACACTGTCCTAGGAAGAAAAATCACAAACCAGTATCTTGCAAAAACAAAAACATCAAAAGTATATGTTCATTTTATCACACTTTCAGATTATTCTAATACATGATTAACATACTCAATTAACATATTCCATTTCCCCCCTTTATCCATGCACTCCCCATTAAAATAATGGTGAGTGTATGATTAAGTCAGATATTCAAAAATGGATATGTTTCCACTAATTCTACACCTTCATTTTTAGGTCATTACTGTCATGATTTGGTCTGTTGTAGTTTGTATTTCAGAGTTTAGATTTCTTTATATTGATTTAGTTCTCATTCTTCCCTGGTGTTGTTTCCCTTGTGTTTCTTTAAATGAATGTTTCCTAGTGTTTGTTAAGTCTTTAGTGTTTCCTGTTTTATTTTGTAATTTCTTCTCCTTGAGTCTCTCTGTTTTGTGTTCATTCCTGCCTCTCTGAGTTGTCCTCAGTCCTGATTGTCCTCACCTGTGTCTTGTTGGTCTCACCTGTGTTGATTACCCTGTGTATTTAGTCTCTGTGTGTCTTCCCTTCTGTGTCAGTTCATTGTCGTATGTCGGTGTGTGTAGGTCAGAGTTTCCCCTTGTCTTACCAGTGTTTTCCTTGTGACCTGTATGTCACCTTTTGGACTCTGTTTTTGAATAGTAAGGTTTTACTTTGCCTTTTTAGTTTAATAATTCAATTTTTTCCCCGTTCATCTGCAATTGCGTCCAGTTCCCTGTTTTCACCAGCCAAACGTATTCTCCACTGATAAGCCTCCAAATTATGAAATTCTGCCAACTCTCTTTTCTTCCTACTTCCAGAGCTCTCTGTAGAGTTAACATTATCAGGCTCTTGTCCCTGCTG
Source organism: Tautogolabrus adspersus (assembly GCA_020745685.1). Lineage (NCBI taxonomy): Eukaryota > Metazoa > Chordata > Actinopteri > Labriformes > Labridae > Tautogolabrus > Tautogolabrus adspersus. Next base: position 5,612,590 of record CM036542.1, read on the forward strand.
TAGAACAAAACCATCATACGGAAGTTTCAACTGTGCCATATAACAACATCCAACCCAACTATAAGGTAGAAATAAGTATGCCTTATTACCACAAATCCACCAGATATCTTTAAATGTTCCTATGGTAAAATTACCCGGTAAAGTTTGATTCTTTACACTTAGAGTTTTACTCAGTTTACGCTGTGGTGCATAAAAAGTCACTGTATATGTGTCATCAACAGTCCTTTTATCACGTTGTCAAAATTGCATCACATCAGGAATGCTGTCATAATATCTTCATACTGATCAAAAAGATTTATATATGTTAAGTTCCTCAACCAAGAACAAACATGTCGAGGTTGAAATAGACGCACCGACAAGGCCATCAAAAACTTCCTTTCTGCTTGTTGTCTAAATAGCAGCCACTTTAACGCATCATTTTGACATTCAGAAGTTAAAGGTTCCGGTACCGTCTCTAGAATTAAAGGCCATGTGCCCGCAATTTGCAACACCAATGAATCAAAACCCATAAGCTTTCCACTGGGTTTCTCACTTCTCTAATGCATGAAGATGTTCAGTCATGCCTTCTGATGTCCCATCAGCATCTATAAATTCATCAGCATCATTTAACATAGTCATCTGAACTGCTTCAGCTGACTCCATATCAATCTGTTTATCAATTGGTTCTCTAATTTCCAATTTTTCTATGCTATTATTCAAGCTAGCTTCCAACTCTAACATATGCTTCTGAGTTATATTTACCAACTTTGTAAATGATGGAGATGTAGTGACAGCTGTCAATGTCCTACCTACAGATTTATAGACACTGAGAAAGTCGTCATTGTTTTATTAGTAATGGATCCCATCTTCACAACCTCACTTGTAAGATTACTAGGAGTAACAGAATTAGAAGTCGTCATCATCGTTTTTGTAACATTCTTTCCTACCAAAATCGTAGCTAAAGTAGTAACAGAAGTTGATATGTTAATACTACTAGTTAGTCTCTGAGCTATAGTAGTAGTCGTCATCTGTACATCAGTCAGTCTCAGGGTGGCTAGTTGTTTTCGTACCTCTGTAGCAACCGTAATTGCTTCAATAGGAACCCGGCCTCTAACCACAAGCTTTATTTTAAAAGTCCTATACCCTTCTATTCAATAGTTGTGAAATGGTACAATTTTAAACTCTGGATCCAAATAAGTGCAGGTATATTCTCCTTGATCTTCCCATGTAACATTATTTAAGATAAGTGTACAGTCATCTATAACTTTAAACCAGCTCATGTCATTACACAGAATATACTTTCTTTGATCACGATCCACATTTACATGGAAGGTAAACTGTATTTCCTAATTTAGCTCTTAACAATATTCACAGGAATTTGAGTTGTAGAAATCATTCGAGGCGCAGCTGTAGTTAAACGCAATATGTCTGTGGCATCAGTAACCTTAAGAGTTGAAAAAGTTTTCTCAGTTTGCAGGAGAGTTGATATGTTGGTTGTCAATTGTTCTACTTGTTTACTTTCATTTAGTCCCACAAGAATCCTAGTCCTCATAACGTTTTGGTCTAACTTTTCTTCGAGTTGGCCTTGGACTCCTAGGTCCAACTGGGTCTATGAATTTTTCTGGAGAGGCATCACAGCCCTCTGGAGTCTCTGACGACTCACACTCTCGGGAAATGGACTCTGTTGTTTCTGGGACATGTTGTAAATCAATGTCATCAAATCGTCTTTCTTGCTCATGGGCTGACAAGTCATCCCTGGCATCATCAAAAGTGTGCTCAAAATCATCATGCATACCCACAGCATAGTCAATCCCTTTTTCTGGGTCTTGACCTTGGAGGTCCTCATGAACCTCTGCTGTTTCTACAGCTGTTGTTGACTCTCTTGAGCTTTCAACATCTTGGTTTTATGATCGTGGCGCCTCTTCTGCTGGCGCTTTAATACAAACAAAGTATTAGCATCTGTCTACCCGTAGCTAACTCATGGGGTGTCATGCGCAAATCACAGAACCCACTTGAACGACACACCATTAACACCAATAGAAGTGTCTCTACCCAATTCAGACCTGTGTGTTGGCAGATTTTAACAAATTGTTTATTTTATTTTTTAACACACCATTCATTCATTATTTTATTTTATTATTATTTTTTATTTCTCATTTATTTATTCTTTACAAACACCTTGGCTTTGCGGATGATAAACAGCTCCTAGACGTTTTCCAATTCCCAATTTGTTTTCTGAATTAATTTGACTGTTTTATTCACAAACTCTTTTCCATTATCTGACAATACGCGGTCTGGAAGTCTCCACCTGCTTATGACCTCACGGCACAAAAACTTAACAACAGACTGAGTATCTTTTCACTTGGATGGACAGGCCTCAAGCTTTGAAAATCTATTCACAACTATTATCATTTATCTTTTACTTCCTACTGATCTTATTATATCAACAAATAAACCACTAACTCACACATAGGACCTGTCAGCGAACCATCACAGCCCTCCTAACATTGTTGTTTAGACAGAAAGTACACCTGCTTACTACATAATCAATTTGCTCAAAAAAGTATGATGCCCAAAAAACCATATTCTTTCGTAATCTTTCTTCTTACTTCCCCCCTTGCACATGGGCTACCATGTGCTTCATGAACTATAGGACCTAGCAGGTCAGGGGGTACCACCATCAGCCCTTCATGATTTCACCACAGGCCAGCAGAATCTTGAGTGGCCCCTCGGTCAGAGGTGTAAAGAGCACCAAAATATTCTACACCAGTAAAAGTACTGCTCCTTTAATAAAATGTTACTGAAGTACAAGCAAATGTACCTGTTTAAAATGTACTCAAAAAGTAAAAAACATCTCGCCGAAAATTACTTTAAGTAAAAGTCACAAGTTACTTATTCATTTATTCATTTAGTTTTTACAACGCATGTCGTCTGTGCTGCAAAAAGAACAAGAGGATTTAGATCTAAAAGTTTTTTTTCTTTTAATTAAAGACAAATCTTAACAAAGATGTATCCTGTAAACATTTTCTTTTGTTCCCCATTTACAAAAACAAAATATAAAGTTAGACATTAAAACTCATCTCAACCTCTCTTAAAGCCCTGTATCTCTCATCTTTGTCGCCATTTCTTGAATCCATTCTCCTTACTTACTTATGTCCTTCTTTCACCTCGCTTCAGCCAACATCCATCTAACTGCTGGGTCATATCCACCAACAACTACGTTCGAATCATTCTCACTTCCGTCTCCTATTTCCAGTCTGCTAAACTGCTAAATCTTTTTCTTTTTAGTGTCGCAGCTCAGGTACATCTTTATAGTTGTCTTAGCCTTTCCTTTCTCTTTGATCTGCTCAATCCTCATCCGTGATGTAATAGTTGTCTTCCTGTCTGATCACTGGGAGCTGAGGATAAACATCAGTGAACGTCACCTTTTTCTCATAAGGTGGGGCTTTTTACTGATCCAGTATGTGAGAAGGTGTGTTAACCTTCTCCATTAATTTTCCTGTTTCCTTATAGAAAAGATAATCATTTGTTTTATGAAGAGAAATGTTTCAAGTATTTAAGAAAATACTGATAGAGTCGTTGTCTCACTCATAAACAGTGTAAAAAATATTTGAATGTTTGTTGTTTTATTCTGAGTCTGCTTCGTCTCTAATGCAGCTGTGTCCTCAAATTTTGATTTCGCTGAAACTAAACCTGAGATGAAAGATAATCCATCTAGTGTTTTAAATCAGCCTGTTTCAGTTTGTGTTAAATGTTTAAGGAAGCTGTGTGTTCACCTCTCAGCAAGTTACACTGAAGCTTCAACTGAATCTGCTTGATTTGAAGTTTTCATTATCACACATCTGAGATGTGTTAAGTTGTTTATAACACCCAACTTCCTGATACGTCTGCTTCAAAATAAAATCATATCAAAGAGATGACAATAAGGGACTTTTATTGTGAAAAACTTTCCGGAATTAAATGTGTTTATCTCTCTGAACTTTGAGTCAGAGCTACAGCCAACTTCTTTTAATCATCTTGGACTGAAGACAATAAAACATCAGTTTGAACACACCTTCAGCAGATAGACCCTCTGTGATGGAGGTGTTTATCCCCCCTTGCATTAACTTAAGGTGCAACGTGCCAAGAAAAGGTTCTCTCTACCTCTCGTTACTCTGATGTGATGACATAAATCATTCAAAGTAGGCCTATTTTACTCAGTAACAGATGTGACTTAAAATGTAACAAATTACAATACTTAACAGAAAACCTCAATAAAAGTACAGATTTTAAAAACTACTTCAAAAAGTACAAGTACACAAAAAACTACTCAATTACAGTAATGTGAGTTAATGTAATTAATTTCTTTACACCTCTGCCCTCGGTCCATCCATAATTATTTATCCATTACAGAAGCAGCTCCTTGCATCGAGACTACATCTCTGAACGTAATTTTATCTTCCAAGTCCACCTCATGGGTGATCAGAAGAACCTCGCCAAATTAGTTTGTTCCTATAGCTGACTTTGAGGCATCATCAGTCACTGTGTTACCTTGTGTGACGCTTGACATGTCCATTTTGTGTTCCGCACATTTAGTTATTGCTAATTTTTCCCAACTTTAACATTGCATGCAACAATTTCATTATCTGAGCATGATGCTGTATCGGAGAATCATCTGTTCTCTTAAACCCTTAATTCTTAAAATAATGTCAGTTTTCCATCTCAAAACAGCCCAAATCTAGATCATTATCAGACAATGAAACCAGCATTCACAGTACTCAACAGCATTTGAATCAAATTAACTGTTCCCCAAATGATCAATCAAATCAACAATACTGCTTAAATAACCAAATGCTTCAATCAGTCAGTCTGTTGCCAAGATTTCCTCCTAACTAATTGTACCGTAATATATTAAACGAAATACTGTACGCCTATGTATGAAAACAAACTAAACATGTATCAGACATGTTGGTTATAAATGAATGTTTACACACATAGATAAATACAGGTGTTTGTTGAAAGAGTTTGTGGATAAAACCTCACTGGCCTTGATCAGGCTGGATCACGCTGTCATCCGCAAGCTCCAGTGTCTATGAAGCACTGCCAGGTGTCTTCTTCAGAAATATTCCATCTCCTTTGGTTTTTCCTCCAGTTCTCATCATAAAGATAGGAGACAAAAAGAAACAAAACAAAAGTTCAGTGTCTCAGGATCACTCCAAATTCTTATACACAATGCAACAATTTCAGTGAAACATGCAAACATTAGCTGTCAACACTTTGGTCATTTTCATCTGTCTCAACAGCTGTCTTTAATCCAAACGTTTTCTCCAGGGGCGTCTTAATGGGGGATAGTGGGACTGACTGCCTAAGGCTCCAGTACGGAGGGGGGCCCATAATGACCTGAATGGAATGTGTAGAATGGTTTAGTCTGCCTGCGCCTTCAACTGGATTGAACCCAGTCAAGAGTGAGAGTAAATGGTTTTGCAGGCTGCAGATTAAATCAGCTGTTAGAAGAATTCAGCCAAAAACATTGTTTGGTTCATATCTGTGTGTTTTGTATAAATGTATTTTATTAATCTCCTTCATAGATACGATTTCATACGACCCTATTTAATAAAAATATTACCTCATGGTAAGAAAGAATCATCTTTGGAAAGACATTTAGAGCCTTTCTCAGCGAGCTACAGTAACACCTTTGATATCAACAGATTCATTGTCAACTGTAAATTCAAACAACATCAATGTTGTTGTTAGCATTAAAACTGAAATTACTACTTTTATCCAAAAACAATATTTTGAACTTCAGGCGAGACTAATTATAATGCAGTCATGTGGACAAGTGTCAGCATCTCATTCACATTTATTGTATGTTTACAGTTTATCATTAATGTCAGTAGAATTTTTAATTTAATTATCTAACCAATAATGCTAGTGCTCTAAAGTCCAGATGTGATCATTTACATGATGGAGGTATGGATATAAAAATTCTCGTAGGTTAGTTTGGGTGTAGTAGGAGCCTAATGTTAGATCTTTTCATGGGGCCTGGAGGTGCTGGCAGCACCCCTGCACACAACTAATATTTAGCACAGATAGCTACCTCATTTGTCATGCACTTTAAATTGATCAATACTTAATTTTATTTATACAATGCATTTTTATCCTCAAAAGTATATAATTAAGTCTGATTTACTCTTCAATTCATTGGTATCTATTTATTCATTCATTGTCTCCCTCTCTCAGTCTTACAGAGAGAAAACAAAGGAGGGAGGGCTCCCTCTCCTCTCCTCTGGAGGAGCTTGTCAATCTATTTAAAGTACTACCTCTAGCTCCACCTTTTAAATTTAACACACACTTCCAGTATAGACTGACTGTCAGAGAGTGAACATCCTCTCTAAGCTCCCCTTTAAAGGTCGGATCAACTCAGCGCAGCAATGCACAAAGTCAACTAACACACACCAAAGCCAGAGCAATATTCTTCCAATCAACAGCCAAAATACAAATTGCATTTAAAATGAGACTATACGTCATTTTAACAGCCAAATTCACAGCATAATGTGCTCTCACACATACACACAAACAGTCAGACAAAGAAAGAGAGAATCTACACACCAATCAGCAAACCCAAAACACTCCTCAAATTCTGCAAAATCACAATTTATTTTTCAGTTTTAAACTTTATTAGGAAAAGTTCTCTTGTCTTTGTTCTCTCATCTGAATGTGTAAATGCTTATGTAGACAGACTGTTCTCTCTAATCTCTCCACTCCTCCTTAGACTCAACAAAAGCTCATATATGTTGTCAAATCTATAAAAGTCCTACTATTAGGCTCATATATATTTATCAGATGAAATAAACGTCCTCTAAGGGCTCATAGTTTTATTATATCAAATATATAAATGTCCCCTGAAACAAAGGGCTCATAGGTATTTTATTTATCTTTAACACTGAAGAGGCAAAAATGTCTCTTCTTATGAGTTTATCAAATCTCCCTTAAACAATCACCTGCTATATATTTATCTATTTAATAATACATCTATTTCTCATTATCAATTACACATAAACAAGAACATTACACAGAGCTCTACAAACACATAAATCCCCAGCAACACACACACATTCCTCAGGCTGTCCTTCAGCGCACACACCCAGCACTCTCACGCACACACATCTCCAAAGACTCAAGTCGACTCATTTTTAATTTTCCTCTTTACCTTCTTTAAAAATTTCAATTTCACTTTGGCCAAACTTTTATCAAATTGTTTTTTAGAGGATTTCTTCACACTGCATGCTCAACGCACACTTTTGCTCCTATAGACTCAGCGCTTACATTTTCCATTTTTCTCAAACTTCTTGTTTTCTTCTTCATTTCATCTTTATCCTTTATCTCTTCTTCTTCTTCTTATTTACCTACACTATACGTTTTCAACTATCCCTGGCCAGGGCTCTCCCCCTTTTTACACAAATTTGCATTTACCTAGCCTACACTATACGGTTTAATTACACAAATTTGACTATATCTGAAAGCCAACTTTTACTCGTTGCGCTTTATCCTAAAAGTTACCTGTTTCCTCAACTATACGTAAAAGTTACCTGTTTACGTTTAAAAGTTACCTGCCCATACACTATACGGTTAAACAAATTTTGACTATTCTCTTAAAGCCAACTTTTCACTCAGTAGTTAATACATATGTCTTACTGTTAAATAGACGGGCCCTGTCTTTATTTTAATCTTGCATAGTGTTATTTAACCATTTGTTACTCGTTGCGCTTATTCTAACATTTACCTATATTTTCAACGAATTGTTAAAAATATTTTTTCCCTTTTCCATACTTCTTTTTAACTCTATAAACCCCAATTTAGATGGAAAATCACTCCAAAATCCACACATCATTTCATGTCCTCACTTTCAGTTCTTTGACAGTGAAGCCAAACAGCAGACACAACCGTCTCAACATAACAATCAGCGCTGTGTGTGTAAAAACACTTACCCGAGCACTAGAGTTGAGATTTTTAGAAGCTGTGGGACTGCTGATGGCCTCAGCTGACCCTGCTCGCCGGCGCCAATTTGAAGCATATGTTCTCTTCTGGACATGAATGATGTTGTTGATGATGAAGGAAACTCCATTGACACTGTCTTAGTTACAATAATACATTTATTAAATATAAGAAAGACAGAGTCAAGCCAGGCTTGCCATGGATAGCCTAGGAGAGACAGAAGCCGAAATCATCTCTCCCGACCAAAGGGAGAGCACCCCTATTTATTCAGAAAGGCAAAAGTCAGCATAAAACATGTGTCTTCCTGTTCTCTGGACACTCGCATTCCTCATCTGCCCTTATCTGACCCTAGGTGTGTAAAACACTCCATGGTGTCCACCTCATGGGCTCCAAGGTATACATTCCAATGCGGAGGTGACTCTCTTCAACCTATGTCTGTGTGCCCTAAAGAGCATCACCCTGCTTACACATGTTTCAGCTTTAAAAAATACCTAGTTCTTATCTTACACAGTCTAAAGGGAGCATTACTAACCTATTGTTTATTTTTTATTGTATATTTATGTATATAACCTATGTCCCTAATAATTTACCTCAGCTGACATGGAGCCCCGGCCTGGGTGAAGGTCAGGAGACCCTGCAGGAGAATCAGGACAAAACTAAAGTCAAGATCTCTGTGCTGAACTTCAACGCATCGCACCTCCATCACGGACAGGAAATCTCCTGTACTGCTGTCTACAGGAAACAAGATGGCAGCACTGAGTCATCTGTGAACACCAGTTTAACAGCTGATATTACATGTGAGTATGTTTGTTTTGTGATTAAGGAATTCAACTTTAAAGTTTTAAATACTCTCTCATCTACTTAAAATCTTGACTAAACCAAAGTAGGTGTGAAACAATAAACAATTTTCCAATCAGTGTTGACAGTAAATGACATCAATTTAATAAACAAACACCTCAGTGTGAGATACTTTTGGAGAAAACTGATTCTTTCGCTATAAGAGAATGCTGAGACTTAAAAGAAAAGACAAAAAGAGCTTTTATCAAAAATTGCTGTTTTTTTCACACTATATATTTAACAATGATGAAGATAAGTTTTAAATGTACATCAAAAACATAAAAAAAACTGTGGACTCCGTGGACGCAAAACTAGCAATCGACTTAGCTGTTGTTTTGGATATCTTGTGAAATTTTCCTGAGAAAGCTTATAATTTATTTATTGTCAAAATATCAAGTCTGTTCACTGTTCTCTTTTCTGCCGGGCAGCAAATGAACAGGGAGCTGGAAGATCGAACAACACACAGATAGATGTTCAGTGTATGTATCGTTTGAAACATTTTGTGCAGTGTTTCACAAATGAGATAGGAATGTAAATAATCTTACTGTTAATAATGAACATCTTTAGTTTGTACAGATGTTTAAAGCAACTACACAGAGGATTTGAACATTTTCAACATTGAGTTTCACAACAATGTTTTACTGGAGAAAATATGGTCAAAGCTAATTTACCCTAAGGAAACATAAAAATCCCCCCTAAAATCTGTAACAGTAACAGTACCACTAAAACTTTAAATATTCTAGATTCATACTGAACCTTTAAAGGAGCTGTTTTGTCAGATGCACTGCAAAAAAATGACGGCATAAGCATTTGACTCAAGATGATATCACGCAACAACCTCTGGTTTTGAAAAATGAAACTGATGCAGAAGTGCAAAAAACAAATGTTTATGTATGTAAACAGTTTCATGAATGAAAGTGAACCTGTGACCTTGAGACAAATCTACCTCAGATCAGGAGCATTATACCAAAGAAACACACCTGTGGATGTGACGTATCGACTGGGAAGTAAAGAACAATGCCAACTAAAGCAATACAAGCTGGGGATATGGGTGCGCGACATATAGTGCAGCGGGTGATGTCACGCCCACAGGTGTGATTAATTTAGTATAATGCTCCTGATCCGAGGTAGATAGTCACAAGGTCACAAGGTTACAGGTTGAAATGAAATAAAACTACAGTTCCTCAAGTGTGCGCAGGAGGCTGGCTCCAAAAGAGCCGGAAGTCCCATACACACCCTGTATTCAAATGTCCATTTGACAACAGAAGTTGACACGTTAACTAATTTTAATTAAATTAGAGGCGAGCAAATGTTAACTTTACCACCAAATTGGTTTTGTATTGAAAATAGGCGCTGCCAGCGTGAAAAGCGCCCTCTGTGGACACAGGGCCAAAAACAGAAAACCGATTGTCATGGAGGAAACAGAATTTCTCTTTGTCTCATTTACTTGGACACTCACAACCGGTCAACTTTTATTACAGCCATAAACCTTATCTTTTACTTTTGTAAATTTGACACAGTATGACATTAGTTGACTCTCTACTTGTCTCTCTTCCCTACATCCATTACAGATGCTCCACAGATCCTGTCCTCATCTGCTTGCATCTCAACTGCAAACCAGGTCAACTGTTCCTGTGAGTCTACGGGAAATCCTCCTCCCACTTTACAATGGAGTTTGGATGGGTTAGCTGTCAATCACTCAGAAGAGTTTGCGATCAGTTATGAGCATCAAAATGGCACAGGTGTGAGCTTCATCACCATGAGTCAAGTACAAAGGAAGGATCCTTTCACCGTGCTTTGTCGCAGCTCAAACTCTGAGGGATCTGCTTCTCAGCGATTTCTTTTCTCCAGCCTTCCAACATCTGCAGAAAGTCAAGGTTTGTCTCTGAACTGAGTATAACTGTTATTAAGTGGCACATTTCACAAATTGTTCTCATAATTACTAAGTATTGCCAAGAAAGCTTTATATGGGTAAGTGGTTGTAAAAACTTCCTCTGGAGAGCTTCAATATGACCTGATGTAACAACTTACAAAAATGAATTATTAATACAATATGTCTGAACTTATTAAAATAATGATCTCATCTGAATAAAAGCTTGAACCATAATCCAGAAATTTGGGTAGGCCTTCCGATTTTTCATGAAGGGGTTAGTGGGTCCTGAAGTTAAACCAGTTGAGAACTACTGGTCTGATGTACTGTTCTAGCAGGTTGCAGGAGGTTGATTGTAATCGTCCTGTGTTTAATCTTTTACTACTACAGTGAATAGATAACATGAGAAATTAAAATGATGGACACACTAAAGTAATAAACATACTATAGTTAAAAATATTTACTATTTCTCTGCCTTTGTCCCTTCATCCTCTCTGTCTGTATTCCTCTTCATCCTCTCTGTCTGTATTCCTCTTCATCCTCTCTGTCTGTATTCCTCTTCATCCTCTCTGTCTGTATTCCTCTTCATCCTCTCTGTCTGTATTTCTCTTCATCCTCTCTGTCTGTATTCCTCTTCATCCTCTCTGTCTGTATTTCTCTTCATCCTCTCTGTCTGTATTCCTCTTCATCCTCTCTGTCTGTATTCCTCTTCATCCTCTCTGTCTGTATTCCTCTTCATCCTCTCTGTCTGTATTCCTCTTCATCCTCTCTGTCTGTATTTCTCTTCATCCTCTCTGTCTGTATTCCTCTTCATCCTCTCTGTCTGTATTCCTCTTCATCCTCTCTGTCTGTATTCCTCTTCATCCTCTCTGTCTGTATTCCTCTTCATCCTCTCTGTCTGTATTTCTCTTCATCCTCTCTGTCTGTATTCCTCTTCATCCTCTCTGTCTGTATTTCTCTTCATCCTCTCTGTCTGTATTCCTCTTCATCCTCTCTGTCTGTATTTCTCTTCATCCTCTCTGTCTGTATTCCTCTTCATCCTCTCTGTCTGTATTCCTCTTCATCCTCTCTGTCTGTATTCCTCTTCATCCTCTCTGTCTGTATTCCTCTTCATCCTCTCTGTCTGTATTCCTCTTCATCCTCTCTGTCTGTATTCCTCTTCATCCTCTCTGTCTGTATTTCTCTTCATCCTCTCTGTCTGTATTTCTCTTCATCCTCTCTGTTTGTATTCCTCTTCATCCTCTCTGTCTGTATTCCTCTTCATCCTCTCTGTCTGTATTCCTCTTCATCCTCTCTGTCTGTATTTCTCTTCATCCTCTCTGTCTCTTTTCCTCTTCATCCTCTCTGTCTGTATTCCTCTTCATCCTCTCTGTCTGTATTTCTCTTCATCCTCTCTGTCTGTATTCCTCTTCATCCTCTCTGTCTCTTTTCCTCTTCATCCTCTCTGTCTGTATTTCTCTTCATCCTCTCTGTCTGTATTTCTCTTCATCCTCTCTGTCTGTATTCCTCTTCATCCTCTCTGTCTGTATTCCTCTTCATCCTCTCTGTCTGTATTCCTCTTCATCCTCTCTGTCTGTATTTCTCTTCATCCTCTCTGTCTGTATTTCTCTTCATCCTCTCTGTCTGTATTCCTCTTCATCCTCTCTGTCTCTTTTCCTCTTCATCCTCTCTGTCTGTATTTCTCTTCATCCTCTGTGTCTGTATCTCTCTTCATCCTCTCTGTCTGTATTTCTCTTCATCCTCTCTGTCTGTATTCCTCTTCATCCTCTCTGTCTCTTTTCCTCTTCATCCTCTCTGTCTGTATTTCTCTTCATCCTCTCTGCCTGTATTTCTCTTCATCCTCTCTGTCTGTATTCCTCTTCATCCTCTCTGTCTCTTTTCCTCTTCATCCTCTCTGTCTGTATCTCTCTTCATCCTCTCTGTCTGTATCTCTCTTCATCCTCTCTGTCTGTATCTCTCTTCATCCTCTCTGTCTGTATTTCTCTTCATCCTCTCTGTCTGTATTTCTCTTCATCCTCTCTGTCTGTATTCCTCTTCATCCTCTCTGTCTGTATTCCTCTTCATCCTCTCTGTCTGTATTTCTCTTCATCCTCTCTGTCTGTATTTCTCTTCATCCTCTCTGTCTGTATTTCTCTTCATCCTCTCTGTCTCTTTTCCTCTTCATCCTCTCTGTCTGTATCTCTCTTCATCCTCTCTGCCTGTATCTCTCTTCATCCTCTCTGTCTGTATTCCTCTTCATCCTCTCTGTCTGTATCTCTCTTCATCCTCTCTGTCTGTATTTCTCTTCATCCTCTCTGTCTGTATCTCTCTTCATCCTCTCTGTCTGTATTCCTCTTCATCCGCTCTGTCTGTATTTCTCTTCATCCTCTCTGTCTGTATCTCTCTTCATCCTCTCTGTCTGTTTTCCTCTTCATCCTCTCTGTCTGTATTTCTCTTCATCCGCTCTGTCTGTATTCCTCTTCATCCTCTCTGTCTGTATCTCTCTTCATCCTCTCTGTCTGTATTTTCCTCTCTCTGTCAGCTGTGATGTCGCGTCAATCATTTCTTTAAACATGCTGTGCAGTAAGACCTGAGTGTCATGGAATAGTCCATGTTGTGCAGCCGGAGGGGGGAGGGGGCCCTGAGACATGATTTATAGATGAATTAGTCTTTTTTCTGGTTAGACATTTTTGCGTATGGGTTTTTAGAAAAACAGAACAACTTACCACAAAGTTCACAATTACATAAACATGACACTAAACAGGGTTATGATAATCTCATGTTATGTCTTATGACAGGTCTTGAGAATTACTTTGGACCCTACGGTGGAGTTCTCTTCTGGACTGTTATCGGAGTGTCTCTCACTGTGAACATCGTCCTCACAATCTGCTTGGTGTTTCTTTGGTATGTTATTACACCGGAGGACTTTGTTGGTATAAACTGATGAAGATATGACAAATGAGTTGTGTATAAAACCCTTTTTTAAATCCTCATTTCTTTTCTTACTAAAGGAAAAAAAGAGAGAGCATGAAGCCAAAAGAAGAGGACCACACTTACATGAATCTCGATCACACTAACAGATCTCCAGACTATGATGTCATTGCCAAACGTCATACCTGAATATGTGAAGAAAATGCTCTCTCTCTCTCTCTCTCTCTCTGCTCTTTCCTTTAATATCCACTTTGAGATATAAGTGTTGAATGTCACTAAATATTTTCTCCATGAAGCCTCTGATGATCAAATCTGAAGAGGTATTGATCATTTTTTATGGATAAGTTTGAGTATCTGAATTTTGCCTTGCCTTAAAACAAATCCAATCTTTCGATTGCATCAGGTAGAATTCCTAATGTATGGAATTCTGCACATGTTGTTCCCTTGCATAAAGGTGGTGCTAGAGATGATTTAAACAAATATCGTCCCACCTCCAGATTACCCTGTCTGACAAAAGTAATGGAAGCCTTGGTAAATAACCAACCCAAGCCTTTTCTTTTAGACCACTCAGTACTGAGCCGATAGCAATCTGGTTTCAGAGCCACTCACAGCCATCACTTTTGTGACAAATGACATAAAACTAGCACTAGACAAGAGGCATCATTGTGCTACTCTTTTTATAGATCCGTCAAAAGCTTTTGATACGGTCAATCACCACCTTCTTTTAAATAAATGATCTGCTATTGGGTTGGATGAAAGTGCATGTGCCAGGTTTCAGGATTACTTGTTTGACAGGCGTCAGTGTTTTAAATTAGGTCACGCTAAATTTGAATTTTTGTTCATTAATAGAGGTGTGCCACAAGGTTCAGTCTTGGGTCCCATGTTCTTCACTGTTTATATTAATGACATGTTTCTTCTTTGAATGGTTGTCATGCCCATCTCTATGCAGACGACACTATTTTGTTTTGTACTGCAGATTCTGTACAGGTAGCCATCAAAAACTTGCAACATGCTTTTAACCAATTAACCAAAAAAAAAAGAAAGTAAATCTGCATTTTCTTTTGATGCCCCAAACTCGCAGAACGCCCTCCAGCAAACTTTAAGGATCGAAGTTCTTCCCTATATTGCAGAGTTTGAGAATTTGATTTCGAGCTGCTTTGTTTCAGATTGTAACTGTTTTTAATTGAACTCAGTGATTTTTGTGATTGTTTTGAAGTGTTTGCTGTTTGTGCTTGTTTTACTGTGCTTGTAATCTCGTCGGCATTGGATATGAGGGAAACATCAGTGTCCTTTCGAGAATAAATAAAGGTTTAAAAATAAAATGAAATGGAGGTGATGAATGTTTTCACTTTTGTTTGTATTAAAGCTCTGCTAATCAAAATGTGCAATTCTTTATTGAAGAAAAAAAAGAGTATTCAAAGGAGATACATATTGCACGCTCTTCTTCCCCCATCAGATTAAAGAAAGCATGTGAGGTCAGTTCCAGAGAAAGAAAACATTTATCTCTAAGTCCATAGTAGATTTATAGTTTTCTGCCCACGGCGGTTGTAGAAGGCTTCCTAATACTGAACACTACGAGGAAGTTTGTGGTCTAAGTTGCCATCATTGTGTTTCAACTACTTTTTATTTTTCATTGAAATCTCATTGCGATCTTGACAATAGTTATTGTTCAATTGGGTTTACAAATCGACAATGACACAAGCTCAGGTTGAACTTGAGTACTGGGTTGTAACAATCAAATTACATCCAGATGTTATTGCATTAATAATAATTGTATACATTAATTTGACAAGGCAAGATTATCATTGATTTTTGGATTTTAATCAAATGCTGACATCCCCATGGCGACGATGGTTTATTTAAGGTCCAAAGATAGAATTTGTTATCAATAGTTAATAAAAGGTGAGGAATGATGTGACACTGTATGAAAACTATTCACATAAAAAGTACTGAACATTCAATGTGAACGTGAATGTCCCTTTTTTTCTTCCTCATTTTCAAGTTAAATATTGCATGCTGTTAGGAAAGGCAGCCAAATGAAGAAGAACTTCACTTCTCTAAACATCCTTCACCTCTCTGCTCAAAATAACCTGACAAAAACGTAAGTTTATATAACTTTTATACACCTTTTTAAGAATTCTAACTTTATCATGATATATTTCAAATCAAAATGTTTGATGTAACAAAGCCTCATTTTCAGAAGTGCACTGTTTAAATGTTCGGTTACATTGTAACCTTGGTTCTCTGAGTGATAAGACTGTCTTCTACCATCTGAGGGCCACCCACAGCCCTACAGTGACAAGCACCTTGGTGTGCAGGTGTTTCTTTAGGCATAGTCTGTCAGTAGTCTGTCAGGTTACATCAACTCCTAGGTGAAAAATAGTGGGGCAGAGTTTGAGGGATTCTTGCCTCTCTCATGTCAGGTCACAGCTCCAGCCCTGGCATCCAACTGCATGCCTAGAAACTCTGTAGTCTGTGCAGGCTGCAGTCTGCAAATCTCTGGGTTGAATCGCAGTCCCAGACTCTGTACATGCGCCCCAACAAGACATGTGAAAATGTACCTCTATCCAAGCGCATATCAACCAGTTGCAGAAGTAGTTCAGCATCTTAACCCCTTGGTCCTTGGGAAGACCACGTAGTGGTATGTCTTAAAAAAGTATCCACGTCAACTGTCCCAGTGGGTCAGTCCTCGTACATATGGAACATATAACTGTTTGAAGAGACCGTCTCAATACAAAAGAGAAACTATTTCATGACAGGTGAAAACAAAATAATAACTTTTAAAGGTAAAAATGTCTGATCAAGTTTTGAAATATACAGCAAAGAGAAAATGTATCAAGAAAAATAGTGAACACTTGTATCACTTTTCCCTTAGGCAGGCAGATAAGCTTCCTCTTTTTTTGTTTAACCATCATTTCATCTTCTACGTCTTATAAAACAACAGCACGTTTTAGTAATGAGCAACTTTAGATGATTTGATTAAAACGCAGAAAGATTTCACAATTTCTTTCCCTTAAAATGAGAAGCTGCACACCTTGAAGGCTTTTAGTTTTGTTGGGATCAGTTTAGTGAACTAAACTCTGGATCCAACCTTTTCCACATTGATGAAGATTGAAATATTTCAAAATATTTCTCCATCTGCAACTTCTGCAAAGATCACATTCAACAACAGCCTCAAAATGAAGTCTAAGTTTATTTGGAGCTAAATACACTAAACTGTAAATCTACACTGCTTCCTGCTTTGCTACAGTGCGGACGCTTTTCTGCTTGCTCTCCCCTCTGCTTGCATTTTTTGCTACTATCTGCTTTTCCTCAATA
Source organism: Tautogolabrus adspersus (assembly GCA_020745685.1). Classification (NCBI taxonomy): domain Eukaryota; kingdom Metazoa; phylum Chordata; class Actinopteri; order Labriformes; family Labridae; genus Tautogolabrus; species Tautogolabrus adspersus. Next base: position 5,629,478 of record CM036542.1, read on the forward strand.
AGAAACAAAGAGCAGCAGCTCCTGGATACTTACAAAACCAGTGGGATTATATTTTCTTTTAGATAAAACAGGCATTTTTCAATATTTTTACAACTTCCTCAACGCTACGCGAGGAGGCCTACCAAACAAGATAAGCCTGAGCCTGTGCTACAGTGCTAAAGGTAATTAGCAGAAGATGCCTCCCTTCTCTACGGAAGATTACCACAAACTCCTACAGAAGATTTTAATGTTGGAAACAAAAGTTAATCGGTTAGAAGTAAATGTAGAAGTAAATGGACTATGTGGGAACAACACCACTCTAGCACTGACTCAAAACAGTGGACAAGAGCATGCTAGAACCCAGCTAACTAGCAATGATGGAACTATGAAGAAACGGGAGGACTCTGTACAGGGTAATAAATCTACCAGCGATAATCCTCCCTGGAACACACTTGGTGCAAAGCCAAAGAGAAGACCACCTCCCTGCGACAAGGGAGAACGGATAACTGGCAGGACCCAGCGGCCTGATATCTGTGATCTGGCCGACTGGCCTGCGTTACCATCCAGGCATAACGCCTCCTCAACCCCAGTGCTTCGTAGAACAAAGCAGCGGACAACTGAGAAGAGGGGAACTACCAAGAAACCTCCCCAGCAAACAGGTGTACAACTACAAAACAGGTTTGCTCCACTGTTGCAGGACCATGGATCCCCTTCTAAATTTCTGGATAACCCTCCACCACCACCACGCAGCAGGGTAAGACCTGCTAACTTAAAGCCACAGAGAAAGCTAACGACAGGGCCTGAAAATCTTATTGTGGGTGATTTTTCTGTAAAAGATATGAAAAGCAGTAATGACACCAAAGTACTCTGCTTTCCGAAGGATTTGGTGTCTGACTTGGAAGGAAGAATCTTGGAAATTGTGGCTGCACACCCAACTGTGAAAAATATCATTCTGCACATTGGTTCTAATGACATTGAAAAACAACAATCAGAAAAGTTGAAAGAGCACTTCGATAATCTCCTAGAAACAGTCAGCTCTGTGAATGCTGAGGTGTTTATCAGTGGTCCTCTGCCCCCGACCGGGAGAGGAGCTGAGAGATTCAGTAGATTGTTTTGGCTCAACAAATGGCTCTTAACTGCATGTGCAGTTCGTTCAATGCATTTTATTAACAATTTTAGCTTTTTCTGGGACCGCAGGCATCTTTTTAAGACAAATGGACTTTGCCTGAATAAGATGGGAGCAAAGCTATTCATTACCAACATGTTTTACTTCCTGCGTCATCCATCTGTCCCCACTGCCAAGGACACGAGACAAGAAGAGGAGCCCACAAAGAAGGAAGAGAAAACACAGCTTATCAGAAACGTGGAAGGAGGACCGCCATTGCCATCCCCCTCTACCCCTCCTTCCATTACGTGTGAGGATCCCTCTCCCACCCCCCCAGAGCCCCCATCCAGGTCTCCCTCATTCTCCCTCCCATCAATAAACCTTTCTCCCCCCTCCTCCCCCTTGGAGTTCCGGGAGTTACCCCCACTTACCCCCCGTCCTACTCCCATTTTTACTCCCTTAGATCAACCTCAGTGCCCCCCCCCCTCAGCGTCCACCTGCACCAGCTCATCTCAGCGGTGACGCCATCTTACGCCGACCTGCCCCCCCACCTCCACGAAGACGTGCTCCACCTCCACCAATCCATCCCAGCTGTGACGCTGCTCACTCCCCCCCCTTATGCCCACCCCCTCCTCCTCCTGACAGCAGCCCTGAATATTACTGAGACAGAAAAGGGTTCAGCAGTAGACCGCATTATCAGCTGGACCCAAGGTCGCCTACGTCAAAACATGGCACCTTCTGCATTCCTGTTGTGACTACCAAGAGAGTAAACATTGTGAAACTTAGACACACTGCTAATCTAACAAATCTCATTCCTATTCTCTCCAGCTCAAAGCCAACCTCAAATCCTGTGAATAACACCATCAGGATGGCTCTGCTTAATGTTAGGTCTCTTAATAACAAATCATTTTTAGTCAATGATTTTATTACCACTTCTAAACTTGATTTTATGTTTTTAACTGAAACATGGCTAGAACAAAATAACAGTGCAAGCATTCTGATTGAGACAGCACCCCCCAACTATAACTTTATTGATGTATGTAGATCTGGAAAAAGAGGTGGAGGGGTTGCTGCTATATTTAAAAATATATTTCAGGGGAAACAGATGTCACTTGGTGAGTTTCCATCATTCGAATACCTTTGTGCTGTATTGAAAGGTTCTCCCAGAGTTCTCCTGTTAATTATTTACAGGCCACCTAAATATTCTGCACATGTTTTAGATGATTTTACTGAATTATTGTCTAGCATCTTCACCGACTTTGACTGTCTAGTTATAACTGGTGACTTTAATTTTCATACTGACGATTTGAATGACAAGGGTGCAAAAGAACTTTTGACTATTTTAGACACATTTGAACTGTCTCAACATGTGAAAGAGGCTACTCATTGTAAGGGACACACCCTGGACCTGGTTATCACAAAAGGTCTCAATGTTTCTGATGTTTTTGTGACTGATCCTTCATTGTCTGACCACTTTTGTGTTTTCTTTAATATTTCTTTCATTCCTGACACACAAACAAAATCAAATACTATCAAAAAACGGTACATCAATGAACATACTAATGTACTCTTTAAAAATGCCATCTCCTCGTTACCACCTCTAATCCCATGTCATGCTGATAATCTTGTAAACAACTTTAATTCCAAAATTTTGAATGTTATAGATGACATTGCACCTGTTACGGTTAAAACCAGTTCTAGTAAGCAAAAGGCAGCCTGGAGAAAAGCTGCTGTTGTAACAGCCCAGAGAAGAGAGTGCAGGAAGGCTGAACGAATCTGGCGGAATACAAAACTTCATATTCACCATGACATCTATAAAGAGCGCCTCCGGGCCTACAATTTAGACTTAAAAAGTGCTAGAGAAACATTCTTCTCCAACATCATTAACAACAACACTAATAAGGCAAAAACCCTATTTGAAACTGTTGACAGACTGACCAACTCCCCAACACAAATACCACCTGAACTCCATTCCACACAGAAATGCAATGAGTTTGCGTTCTTTTATACTGATAAAATTGAAGGCATCAGACGCGCCATCAATATCTCAAACAAAAATGTTGGATCACCACCCTATTTAGGCAAAAGTAACACAGCAATGATGACAAGCTTTAATGTAATAGACTCTCAAACTCTAGTGGAAACGGTGACAAATCTAAAACCATCCACCTGCTGTCTTGATGCTCTACCTACCAACTTCTTTAAGAATGTTTTTGACTGCCTAGCAACAGACGTATTGCAAATAGTTAATAAGTCTATTCAGTCAGGCCATTTCCCAAAAGCCTTCAAAACTGCAGTTATTAAACCTCTCCTAAAAAAGCGGAGCCTAGATGCCTCTATTATCAACAACTACAGACCAATTTCAAATCTACCTTTCATAAGTAAAATAATTGAGAAAGTTGTCCTACAACAACTAAATCACTTCCTGGCTTCAACTGGCTGCCACGACAACTTCCAGTCAGGATTTCGACCTCTTCATAGCACCGAGACGGCCCTTATTAAAGTTGTAAATGACATCCGTCTTAACACAGACTCTGGCAAAACTTCAATATTAATGCTATTAGACCTCAGTGCTGCATTTGATACTGTCGACCACTCAATACTTTTGGACAGGTTGGAAAACTGGGTGGGGCTCTCAGGCACAGTCTTAAGCTGGTTCAGGTCATATCTACAAGACAGGAACTATTTTGTTTCCATTGGTGACTTCGTATCAGAACCAACCGACGTAACGTGTGGAGTCCCCCAAGGTTCGATCTTAGGGCCGACTTTATTCAACATCTACATGCTCCCACTAGGACAAATCATGCAAAATAATAAAATTGACCACCATTGCTACGCTGATGACACCCAAATCTATGTAGCGCTATCCCCAAACGACTATCGCCCCATAGATCTTCTGTGCCAGTGCATTGAGCAAATGAAAGACTGGATGTGTCAAAATTTCCTACAACTAAATGAAGACAAAACTGAGATCATTGTATTTGGTGCTAAAAAAGAAAGGTTTAAAGTAACCCAACACCTTCACTCTCTGTCCCTGAAAACATCAAATAAAGCCAGAAATCTGGGGGTTATTATAGATTCAGATTTACACTTGGAGAGTCACATCAAATCAGTAACAAAATCGGCCTACTATCACCTCAAAAATGTAGCACGACTTAGAGGGCTCATGTCAGTTCAAGACTTAGAAACACTTGTACATGCCTTTATAACTAGTAGGCTAGACTATTGTAATGGTCTCCTTGCAGGTCTTCCAAAAAAAACTGTCAGGCAGCTCCAGCTTGTTCAGAACGCTGCTGCTAGAGTCCTAACAAAGACCAAAAAATGTGAGCACATTACACCAATTCTTAAATCCTTACATTGGCTCCCTGTATGTCAGAGAATTAATTTCAAAATCCTACTGCTCACATATAAATCACTACATGGTTTAGGGCCAAAGTATATCACTGATATGCTTCCACTACATAAGCCTTCAAGATCACTAAGATCTTCTGACACCAATCTGTTAGTGATTCCCAGAGTAAATACAAATCATGGGAAAGCATCATTTAGTTACTATGCAACAAACAGCTGGAATAAACTTCCTGAAGATTTAAGACTTGCCCCAACTCTGACCACTTTTAAAACAAGACTCAAAACTTTTATGTTCACCTTAGCCTTCTGCTAAATTTTACCCACATTGCACTTTTAACTTCTGCCTTTAATTAAACAATTTTAATAAGATTTTAATCTTCTGCACTGTAACTTTTAATTCTTTTTATATTTATAATTTTATTTGAATTGTTTTTACTAGAACATATTTTCAGATTTAATAATTTCAGTGATTTTTAATTTTTCTATTTTAATACTGAACTTGGCTTTTACTGTATCTGAAGTAAGATTTAAGCCTTAATCTTACGGAAATCCTAAGTACTGGATTGTCCGGTTTGGCGTACAACCATAAAAATACGCATCCTGCAAAGACGTTTACAGGATTCAGGGAAAATCTCACGTGAGTCTTTCAAACACAAGTACGGGGTCTGAAAGTAGTAAAAATGCCAAGGAATGTCCTCCAAAATTTCCAAAATTTCTATTGTTAATATGTTTTTATTCTCTGTTTTTTAATTGTCTTTTAATTCTTGCAATTTATTTCACTTTATTGTATGACCTGTTATGATGTGAAGCACTTTGAGTCTGCCTTGTGTATGAAAAGCGCTATACAAATAAACTTGCCTTGCCTTGCCTTGCCTACATGTATTCTCCCCAGACTTTCTGCCTCTTCTGAAACACAAAGATGGCTGCAGCTCTGACTCTCCTCCTCATTGTCTGTCTGCTGCGAGGTGAGATGTTCACTTATATTTGTCACAGTGAAAAAAATACAATTTACATAAGGGTACAAAAGTATATGAAACAAATGAGGCAAAAAATATACGTAATGATCTAAAAAACAAAACAAAAAATGTGTTCTGCTTTCTTGTAACGATATCCTAATGTAGAGATTTGGTGTTAAATTTACAACTTGAATGTTTTTATGATATATTTTATCTTTGAAAGCATACTGCTAAGATTTTTAGAAATAGACCCAACAATAAAAATGTATCATGACTTTATTGTAGTATAGACTTGTTCTCATTTAGAGATTTGTTTCTTGTGTTTCAGGTGCCCTGTGTGGACGGTTTGAGGTCATTATGCCACAGACTATAGAGGTTCTGAAGGGATCCTGTGTGACAATCCCCTGCTCCTTTGACGTACAGGATCAATATAATGTCAATTTAGATAACACTTGTAAAGGCGTATGGTTAAATCCTAAATGGACTGTTGTGTTTAATAGCAGTAATCCACAACAGAGTACAATCAAAGGACAATTGATCGGTGACCTAACAAAAAAAGACTGCACCACAACCCTGAATGACATGCAACCTCAAAACAGCAGAAAGTATTATTTTAGATTGGAATGTGGCAATGGTCTGAAATTTAGTTTTGAAAATTATATCGTGAACATTTCAGTCAAAGGTAGGTTAAAAGTCAACTTATTAACAGTTCAGTCATGTAGTAGTTCTCTGACCTTATCATTGATTACTTTAAAATAAAGATAAATCAAACCTTTGATAGTAGAGAGAAATGACTGCTTATACATGTTTATGTACCTTCTGAACAGATGATCCACCCAGACCGACTCTGACTCCGCCCACACTGAAAGTGAAGGAGGGAACCTCAGTGAGTTTGACGTGCTCTGCTCCAGCTCCCTGTCTGTCTCTTCCTCCAAAGCTGACATGGAGCCCCGGCCTGGGTGAAGGTCAGGAGACCCTGCAGGAGAATCAGGACAAAACTAAAGTCAAGATCTCTGTGCTGAACTTCAACGCATCGCACCTCCATCACGGACAGGAAATCTCCTGTACTGCTGTCTACAGGAAACAAGATGGCAGCACTGAGTCATCTGTGAACACCAGTTTAACAGCTGATATTACATGTGAGTATTTTTGTCTTGTGATTAAGGATTTCAACTTTAAAGTTTTAAATACTCTCTCATCTCCTTAAAATCTTGACTGAACCAAAGTAGGTGTGAAACAATAAACAATTTTCCAATCAGTGTTGACAGTAAATGACATCAATTTAATAAACACAACACCTCAGTGTGAGATACTTTTGGAGAAAACTGATTCTTTCGCAAGCAGAGCTAAGCCAGCAAGCCTTGAACTTGCTCTGCTTCTTTGTTTCCTCATCCAAAACTCTGCAGTCATATCCTAATGCGCAATCTTTGTTAATTGCACAAACTTCAAGCTGCTTTGAAATCAAGCTAAGGCAGAGACTTAAAAGAAATGACAAAAACAGATTTTATCAAAAATTGCAGTTTAAAGAACAAAAAAACCCATTTAAAAACTGTGACAAACAATATTTAAGAGTCCACAAGCAAGAAGAGGCTTCAAAACAGTCAGACAGCTTGGTGGACATAACATTTGCAATCGACTTAGCCGTTGTTTTGGATAACTTGTGAAATTTTCCTGAGAAAGCTTATAATTTATTCATAAAAATAACAAGTTTGTTCACTGTTCTTTTTGCAGATTCACCCAAAGGGACCACAGTGTCAGTCAGTCCCTCTGGTCCAGTACAAGAAGACAAAAATGTGACCCTGACCTGCAGAGCTAATGCCAACCCAGCTGTAAAGAAGTACACCTGGTACAGAGCTGATGGAGGCCAGGAAACTCTCATGGGGACTGGACGTGTTTTAACCCTTGAAGTTTCAAAAGTCAGGGGTCCTTTTTTCTGCAAGGCTGAAAATGAATTGGGGAGTGGACGATCCAACAACAAACACATAGATGTTCAGCGTATGTATACCAGTTAAACTGTGTGTTTTTAAACCTTGATTTACTGATTATAAGATGTTGTCAATGTTTCAGTTTTCAAGATTGATTTCCATCTTTGGCACTTTCTGTATTAGTGTATAATGCATTAGTAATTTGTCTTTTTCATCCTACAACTTTCCATATGTGCCAATATGGGCCCATTAATAATTCAGTTTCCCTTTCGTAATCAACTTCTTCATGTGCTAGTGGGTTGAGTGTGTTTAAGTTGTGCTTAAGATGTCTGCCCTGAGCGGCAGCAAGATCTATCCCCCCATGGAGTCCAGACACTGGTGGTGGAGGTGTTAGCTGATGATGTCATCTCGGCGTATGCGATGAAGAAGCTGATTGAACTGTGAAGATGGTTGATGATGGGCTGAAAGCTGATCTCACTGAAGATAGGCGTTGACGAGAAAGGCTGAAGATTTCGTCTGAGGATGAAGGGATGAAGAGGCTGACCAAACTGCGAAGACTGGGGTTGCCCGGACGATGGCTGATATGATCTGAGGCATTTTTATTAAAGCTACAAGAATCATTTGTAAAACACTTTATGGCGTCAGTGAGAACTAAAGAAGATGGCATTGAAACACATTGTCCTGTCTCAATTACTGATTACATTATGATAATCTCATGTTATTTCTTATGACAGGTCTTGAGGATAACTGTGGACCCTACGGTGGAGTTCTCTTCTGGACTGTTACCGGAGTGTCTCTCACTGTGAACATCGTCCTCACAATCTGCATGGTGTTTCTTTGGTATGTTATTACACCGGAGGACTTTGTTGGTTTAAACTGTGCTGCTGATGAAGATACGACAAATGAGTTGTGTATAAAACCCTTTTTAAATCCTCATTTCTTTTTTACTAAAGGAAACAAAGAGAGAGCATGAAGCCAAAAGAAGAGGACAACATTTACGTGAATCTGGATCACACTAACAGATCTCCAGACTATGATGTCATTGCCAAACGTCATACCTGAATATGTGAAGAAAATGCTCTCTCTCTCTCTCTCTGCTCTTCTTGCATTGCTTTGATATTTTAATATTCTGCAGGGTGTTTGGCACAATACATAATTAATTCACAGTCATTTTACTAAATATTTTCTCTATAAAGCCTCTGATGATCAACTCTGGTTAAAGCTGTATCAAAGAGGAAATGATCATAATGTATGGATACGTTTACAGTGATGGATGTTTTATTAAAGCACTGCTAATCAAGATTTGCAGTTTTTCCTTGAAAACATTTTTTTATCAAAATAGATACACAACCATAACTAATAGAAATACCTTTACCCAACTAAGCAGCTAAAAGGTGTTTTCACATTAGGCACGATTGTTTTGTACCGTGGCCGAGAACGATTGCTGCCCCCGCCCCTCTCCCCCAAAGGTGTGTTCACATTAGTAACATCTCTCAATGGCCGAGTACACTTGCACATGTACACAGTTCAATACAACAGGTGGCAGTTTGCAACCATGACAACCACTCGTGCGCTCAAGTAAAAATATCTGTGCTATTTAGTCAAATAGCATAAAAAAGCCAGGAACTTTCTCATATAAGACATGCCTTAGGCATCAGTATATGAGTAAATATCAGAGTCGGAAAAAGTCAGCAAACACACACAAATCACTTACAGGTGCTGAGTCGTAAAAAGTCTCTAGATATGCCCGGTCATTCTCGAAACGTTATTCTTTCATGTAAACATCGCACAAAAAGTAAGGACATCTGTGTTTGGTAGATTATTTCTTTGTTGTAACAATGCTTCTTAAAGGTACAGTATGTAGAATTGCATGCTAATGTTTACATTCAAATATCTAACTTAAATTAAAAATTGACTAAACGCATGTTAGATATTTTATAACGGTCCGTGTCTTGTTGGCAGCCGTCATGATGAGCCGCCACGATAGACAGGAAATGTTGATCGTTGTCAAGGAAACACCGGATGTTACATCAAAGACCACGGCATAAGCTAGCGCTAGCTGCTACTGAAAGCTGCCGTTCTGTCGCTGTATGTGCTGCTGTGATATAAAACGTCATGTAAATTATACTTGGATACATCGTCAGTACACATATTGTCTTTCTCAGGTCAGTTTCGCCCGTTCGTATTGATTCGTTCGTTTTAACTCCCATAATGCACCGCAAGGAGCGACGTCATCTCTTGTTATTGTAATGATTGAGAGCCCCCTAGCGGCAGATTTTACCTACTGTACGTTTAAACCATTGGAAATCCTTTTTATTTCCCTTTTAAATGGCAAAGAAATAATCTACCAAACACTGCTTTCCTTACTTTTTGTGTTCTGTTTATATGTCAAATAAATGAGTATCTCTCTGGGAGCCATAGTGTTGGGAGTCTTTGTGCATCATAAATATCAATGTTCACGTACATTACTCTTTTTTCCCATTTTGTGGGCAGTATATGCCCTTTTTGTAAAGTAACAGCCAAAGATAGAAAGAGGAATCTAAGGAGAAAAAGAACAGATGACTTCTATCAAACAGATCAGGCTCGAGTCAAACCTTGGTTATTGGGACATTTATTTATTTATTTAGTTACACAAGATCGTGAAAAACCAGATGTCGTTAAATGTTTTGACATTTCAAAATGAGTGGCACTAAATGTAAGTTTCAACTAAGGCTGGGCAATAAATGGATTTCATCAAACCACCGTTCCCCTCGGGCTCCCGTAGTTCACATACCATCGTTATTTAGGTGTTCCCTGAAACTGCATGGGGCACTTTGAGAGATACGTTCACAGCTTGCACTTCAACCACAAAAGGGAACTTCAATTTACTTCATTGATCCTCGAAAGGATATTCAGTCTGTTTTGTTGAATTGTATTGAAAAGATATTGTATATATACAGATAGAGATAGATAGATAGAGATAGAGTCTCAGAACGGCCTCTGGGCAATGCCTTTCAGCACCTATGTGTCCAATCGGACTCAAAGCTGATCGTTCATCCTTACTGACATTGTTCCTTTATTTTTCCTTGATCCTTGCTTGTGTTGTTCTTACTCTCTGATGTACGTCGCTTTGGAATTGTAGAATTGTAGATACATTATTTAAAGGTTAGAAAAAATCGATTTAAAATCGTCAATCAAGTTTGTTGCAGAAAAAAATAATCTAAAATTGTATTTTAAGGCCATATCACCCAGCCCTAGTTTCAACATTTTTTTAGCTTGATTTAAGTTTTTTTTTTTTTTCATGGAAAATGGACAAGAAAAAAGAAAATGTACATTCAAGAGAGCACAGCATTATCAAAAGTTCTAAAACCAGCAATAGAAATTGAGCGTAGCGTCTACTAGTTTTGGTTACAGTTGATCTAATGCAAGTCTCATCAGCTGATTTGCTTCAAAGCATCCTATTGGCCAAATAGTACTTATGCCGCTTATTTAAACTGCTCTAGCCTGCCCACTCTCTGCAAGCTGCATATGCAAGCGCATCAGCAACCCCTCCTCCACCCCAGCTCCTCCTTTTATGCTGTAATGACTTAATCAATGTCATGCTTGACATTAATGCCTGCTCTGTTTGGCTTTGCTGCTTATCTCCCTGCCTTAAAGGGATACTTCAGCAGTGCTGTGCATTCTGGGAGTTGTTGTCTTTCATCCACATGAGCCAAAAAGACACTTCCTGCCTTTTCTCGGTCAAGAAGACACCAACTTCAACATTTATTTCACATCTCTACTACATATATGACCCAATTTCAATACAGATTCATGTTTCAACGGGTGAAGTATCCCTTTAAGCTTTCCCTGTACGCACAGGAAGGGCAGGGATGTGTGCTGCTCCTGCCCAATGCTTTCAACGTACAAATGTGGAAGGGCAGGGAGATCCCAGAACAGAGCCATACCGCAAGGCGCCAAACATAAATAATTACCTAAAGTATTTTTTCTTGAGTGGTCCTGACTGAACTGTAATCTATGTCTGCATCACACCCATGTCTCTAAATTTAACCCCGGCATATTCACATTCAGAGTCCTTTTTCACATTTCTACAGTAGTCTTCACTTCGTCGTATAGATTTCCCATCTCTTCTGCATTGCTCACAACATTTCTGCCCAATCCTCCCTCCAGGTGCTTCTCCTCCAGATAGGAGCTACCTGACTGATTTGTCTCCCCAGAGTGTCCTCCCTCCTTCTCCCCTTTGCTCCTCCAAGTCACACTAGTATAAATCACATCTTCGCTTTCCTCGTTTTTCTGCTCTGAACTTGTACTGGCATCTTCTGTGATGTTTCCGCTTGAGCTTGGTGAGTTGGTGCTGATTGGTTCAGAGATAGTTTCAGGTTGGGTGGCACCTGGTTTCTTCAGCTCAGTGGTGTTGACATAAATGTCCTCATCTGTTTTGTTGGGTTCCTAAATTCAAAAGAAAATGTTGGTTGTAAGGTTATTCTGCTTCTTTAAGTCACATTAAGTAGAAAACTGCTGGATTCCAAGATAAAATACCTCATTTCCTTCTCCACTTGGTGGAAGTTGGCTCATAGCAACTGTGCTGGCGTTACCTGACCCCTGACTCTTAAGCAGGTTGTGTTGAGTCCTCTGAGACCTGAAAACCAGCAAACATTTGACTGAAATTATGGGTCTCAATTGAAAAGTATTATTAACCTGGATAAAATTTGGTCTGCTCATGATACCAAAAAATACTTAACATTTTAAAGATTTTAGATGAAGACCAGAGGAACACCACATAGAAACTGTGCCTTCACTCAAATAAAGAAAATAAACATCAGAGTAGGATGTTCTTAAAAATGTTGTATAGTGGTATTCTGTACGGTTTGGTTTGATTTGCTGTTACCCTACCTGATAACAAAGAGTAGAGCACATACTAGGACTAGTAGAGCACATACTAGCACTAGGAAGGCGACAATGGTGGCGATGAAGACTGGCAACATCACGTAGTCTGAAACATACAAAGGACAATATGGGATTATGGTTCAAGCTGTTATTCAGACGAGATCATTATTTTAATAAGATCGGACATATTGTATTAATAATTCATTTTTGTAAGTTGTTACATCAGGTCATATTAAAGCTCTCCAGAGGAAGTTTTTACAACCACTTACCCATATAAAGCTTTCTTGGCAATACTTATGAGAACACATTTTGAAATGTGCCACTTAACAAAAACAGTTTTACTCAGTTCAGAGACAAACCTTGACTTTCTGCAGATGTTGGAAGGCTGTAGAAAAGAAATTGCTGAGTAGCAGATCCCTCAGAGTTTGAGCTGCGACAAAGCACGGTGAAATGATCCTTCCATTGTGCTTGACTCATGGTGATGAAGCTCACACCTGTGCCATTTTGATGCTCATAACTGATCTCAAACTCTTCTGAGTGATTGACAGCTAACCCATCCAAACTCCATTGTAAAGTGGGAGGAGGATTTCCCGTAGACTCACAGGAACAGTTGACCTGGTTCACAGTTTTGGTGCAATCAGATGAGGACAGGATCTGTGGAGCATCTGTAATGGATGTAGGGACGAGAGACAAGTAGAGAGTCAACTAAAGCCAAACTGTATCAAATGAGTGTCCAAGTAAATGAGACAAAGAGAAATTCTGTTTCCTCCATGTCAATCGGTTTTCTGTTTTTGGCCCTGTGTCCACAGAGGGCGCTTTTCACGATGGCAGCGCTTATTTTCAGCACAAAACCAATTTGGGGGTAAAGTTGACATTTGTTTGCCTCTAATATAATTATAGAACTCATTGGAAAATCATCCTTCTCTGTTGTAGGAGCTCATCTCTGGACTGGCCAACCCACTTTTGTACCAGGCTGTAAACAACTTCTGCTGTCAAATGGACATTTTAATACGGGGTGTGTATGGGACTTCCGGCTCTTTTAGAGCCAGTCTCATGCGCACACTTTAGTTTAATTTTGTGGACATAATGTAGTTAACAAAGTGCAATCGCAATATATTCCTTCGCAATTCTGAGCATATCGTAAAATGTTTAAAATTACAATAATATCATATCGTGTCTCGAGTATCGTGATAATATCGTATCAAGGGGCCTCTGGTGATTCCCACCCCTAATACCAATGTAGGCCTCTGACATCTACGGCACAGTGTTGCTTCCTCAGCAGATAAACAGTTGAGAAATATGACAAATTAAACTTGACTATGTTTGTTACCATCTTAATTTGTTTTTAAATGGGAGATTAAAGTCCAGTGTTACATTCATTTATAATCAGATACAACTGTTCACTTTTCCCCTGTGATGAAAACACTGAGTGTGAAATGATCTGTTGACCTCTTTGTGAAAAACATGCATATTGTTTTCTTTATGTTTAAGTATTGACAGGAGTTATTAAGCCACTGTGTGACATGAGTCATCACTGCTGTTAGCTTAGCATCGTACTTTAGGATGTCTGCTCTAATAGCATACATTTGGGAGATCATTTATGTAGAGGCTGAACAACAGGGGCCATGTTCATTCAATGAATACATCTACAATCAAACATCTGAGTGGAGAGAAAAAAGGCAATCACACATGGCAGTATACACACCCCAGGTGGTGGCCATGCTCGTAACTGTTTGCTAACTGATTACTAAACAACAAACAAAGAAGAAGAAGAATGATGTTTACACAAATAAGTTTTATTACAAGACAAACATACTCACATGTAATATCAGCTGTTAACCTGGTGTTCACAGATGACTCAGTGCTGCCATCTTGTTTGCTGTAGACAGCAGTACAGGAGATTTCCTGTCCGTGATGGAGGTGCGATGCGTTGAAGTTCAGCACAGAGATCTTGACTTTAGTTTTGTCCTGATTCTCCTGCAGGGTCTCCTGACCTTCACCCAGGCCGGGGCTCCATGTCAGCTTTGGAGGAAGAGACAGACAGGGAGCTGGAGCAGAGCACGTCAAACTCACTGAGGTTCCCTCCTTCACCTTCAGTGTGGGCGGAGTCAGAGTCGGTCTGGGTGGATCATCTGTTCAGAAGGTACATAAACATGTATAAGCAGTCATTTGTCTCTACTATCAAAGGTTTGATTTATCTTTATTTTAAAGTGATCAATGATAAGATCAGAGAACTACTACATGACTGAACTGTTAATAAGTTGACTTTTAACCTACCTTTGACTGAAATGTTCATTTGTTGAGGAAAATTATTTTTCAGACGATTGTCACATTGCAATCTAAAATAATACACGTTGTTGTTTTGAGGTTGCATGTCATTCAGGGTTGTGGTGCAGTCTTTTTTTGTTAGGTCACCGATCAATTGTCCTTTGATTGTACTCTGTTGTGGATTACTGCTATAAAACACAACAGTCCCCTGATTATTTTCAATAAAATACCATAATGCTTTACAAGTGTTATCTAAGTTTTTATTATATTTATCTTTCACGTCAAAGGAGCAGGGGATTGTCACACAGGATCCCTTCAGAACCTCTATAGTCTGTGGCATAATGACCTCAAACACTCCACACAGGGCACCTGAAACACAAGAAACAAATCCTTATTACAATATACACTTACAAAACAATTCTTAAATATGAAGTTTATAATGTCTATATTTGTATAGTATCACTGTTTCTTTATTTCTTTAAGTCTAATGATTCTGTTTTAATCCTAAATGAGCTGCAGCTAGAAACCTGACTGCACGGCATCTACTTTGTATTAATATGAAGCAATGTTCATTGCATGTGTCTCTGTTAAATAAACAAACAAATAAATAAAGTCAGGATACATTTTATTGTTGGCTCTGTTTCTAAAAATCTGATCTGTATGCTTTCACAGATAAAATAGTCTTCATGTAAAACTCAGAGGATTCATCATTTTCACACAGCTTTTTTTCTACATTCAAGTTGTAAATGTAACACCAAGTCTCTACATTATGATATCATTAAGAGAAAGCAGAACACAATTCAGCTCATTACGTGTTCTTTGATGTAAATTGTATGAACAACACAAAAAGTCATTGTGACAAATATAAGTGAACATCTCACCTCGCAGCAGACAGACAATGAGGAGGAGAGTCAGAGCTGCAGCCATCTTTGTGTTTCAGAAGAGGCAGAAAGTCTGGGGAGAATACATGTAGATTTACAGTTTAGTGTATTTAGCTCCAAATAAACTTAGACTTCATTTTGAGGCTGTTGTTGAATGTGATCTTTGCAGAAGTTGCAGATGGAGAAATATCTTGAAATGTTTCAATCTTCATCAATGTGGAAAAGGTTGGATCCAGAGTTTAGTTCACTAAACTGATCCCAACAAAACTAAAAGCCTTCAAGGTGTGCAGCTTCTCATTTGAAGGTTGAAATTGAAATCTTTCTGCATTTCATTCAATTCAAGTAAAGTAGCTCATTACTAAAACGTAGAAGATGAAATGATAATAAAATCAAAAACAGGAAGTTTGACTGCCTGCCTCAAGGAAAAGAGACAAATGTTTTTATTCTTGAGTTCAGTTTGTTTACAACCTCTTTAAGGAAACTATTTGATCAGTAATAATTCCCAGAAGAAAAACTGCATGAGAGCTTTCAAATGTTCAAAACTTGATCAAAGTCAATGTTTTTTTTCTTTCCCCTGTAACATAGTTTGTTTGATCAACTTCAGAACAAATGCACTTCTTAAAAAGTATCCTTCATGATATTTGAATATGATATTAAAAGTGATTTCAAAGTTTATAAACTTACGTTTTTGTCAGGTCTTTGTGAGCAGAGAGGTGAAGGATGTTTAGAGAAGTGAAGTTCCTCTTCATTTGGCTGCCTTTCCTAACAACATGCAATAATTGACTTGTAAATGAGGAAGAAAAAAAAGAGAACATTCATGTTCTCATGAATGTTCAGCACTTTTTATGTAAATAGTTTTCATACAGTGTCACATCATTCCTCACCATTCATTAACTATTGATAACAAACATCTCTCTCTGCAAATATTTTCTATCTTTAGACCTTAAAAAAGCCTTAAATCAGCATTTGATTAAAATGTAAAAACCAATGAAAAGCCTGTACTCTCAAAAGAATGTTAATAATTCATTTTAATGCAATAACATCTTGATGTAATTTGATATTTACAACCCATCAGTTTGACTAGAATGTTACTATTTGAGATCCACAAACAGGAGGTGACAACTTATCATCAAAAACTTTCCTGTCAAAGCTTCCTGCCTAATCATGAAGCATAAGCAGGCTACTCTATGAATTACATTTCTACTCAAGTTTCAAGGTTTCTACAAAGACTTTCTCAGGCAGAGCTCAAGGCAACAAAGTCAATCGACTTTGTGATCGACTGTTGAGAAATGAAAGATTCTAGACTCTCATGTCACATGTGTCCTCATGTCTTTACACTGGCTCTCCGTCAGTTTCAGAATACAGTTTAAAGTTCTTGTTATTGTGTTTAGAGAGCCTTGCATGGTCAAGCTCTGGCTTACATCACTGAGCTGCTGAGGCCATATAACACCAGCAGGTCCCTGAGGTCCTCTGACCAGGGTCTGCTGGTTGTTCCTCTGTGGGCACTTTTAAAAAGCAGTTAAAGACCCATCTGTTCAGACTTGCCTTTGTTTGATCTGTCTACATTAGATGTGATGTAACTGTCTGTTTGTAATGTCTCTGCTCAATCCTTTATTGTGAAGCACTTTGTGACGTCTGTTCTTGAAAGGTGCTATATAAATCAACTTTACCTACTTAGGCTCCTTACCTGAGATCTCACACTTGTCTCACTTTTCTTAAAGGGGACATATTATACCCCTTTTCCACCTTTTCAAACAGTCCCCAGTGGTCTAATTGAAACATGTGTGCTGTGCTTTGGTCAAAATATAACATGAATGAAGCATCAGAGGAGGTTTGTGACCCTGTATAAACCAGCTCTCTCAGGACGCTCCGTTTTTGTGTGTGTGTCTCTTTAAATGCAATGAGCCCCCCTGAGTTTCACAGTAGACATCACTCCTCTGTAGCGAGAATAAAAATGGCAGACCTGTGCAAAAGTTTTGCTAGGCTGGGGGTGGAGTCCATTGGTGGAGATACCAGGGGAGGGTATTTGTTTACCAGAATCCAACTTGTGATGTCACAAACTGAGAAAATTTGAAACGGAGCACTTTTCTCTGTGTTGTAAGTCTTATGCAGACCACAAACAAAGGACTGGATGGGTTTCTTTCACATTTTGTGGGTCAGTAGACACTCAGGTTACCCAAATATATGTTCAAAAACCCTGTAAAAGTGGATTTTCATAATATGTCCCCTTTAAAGCTCAGATCTTTGAATGAGACAACCCAAGACGATTTAAAGATCTTGGACTACGTCTCATACTTATTTCATCGTTTTCTTAGCTGAGACCTATAGGAATGACACATCTGTAAAGCT
The DNA here is from genome assembly GCA_020745685.1 of Tautogolabrus adspersus. Classification (NCBI taxonomy): domain Eukaryota; kingdom Metazoa; phylum Chordata; class Actinopteri; order Labriformes; family Labridae; genus Tautogolabrus; species Tautogolabrus adspersus. The sequence continues at coordinate 5,647,158 of CM036542.1, forward strand.
TGACGCAGACTGCAGGATCATCGGGCTGATTTGAGGCCCGATTCCCCCTGACCGTCAATCAATCGCAATGGGTGTTTCAGACATGAGGCTGATCAGAACTGATTATCAGGCCGGATTATTTTGCAGTGTGAGAGGGAGAGCATCGGGCCGCCCCGACACATTTCAGATAATCATCAAGGCACACATTTGATCAGCTGAGCTGCTCTGCTTCTCGTGCTGCAGACTGCTGAGAGATTTTTAAACTCTGGAGATTGGACACCACCTGCTGGACAAACTATGTATTGGCACTGTTTCTAAATTTCCTCAAGAAGTGTTTTCTGTAATAATTTATCTGTGAAAAAAACATTTGACAGTCTGTCCACAAAAGTATGGACAGCTTTATGTATTTTATACATCCAGTCAGTGTTAGGGGGCAGTAATGTTAGTTAAAAGGCAGTACTATTTTCAGAATCAGAATCAACTTTAGTGGCCATGTATGCTTACACACACAAGGAATTTTATTTTGGTGAACTGTGTTCTCAATGTACAAAAGTATAACATTAAATATCAACAATAAACACAAAATAGCAAAGACTAAAATGTACAGGTGTGGTGAGATGTGCAAAAGATGCTGAAGTAAACATGATAATGGCCTCTGACAGTCTAGGTTCCTGTCAAGTGGAAAAGCTGGAGAGTCCAGTCAGTATATATATAAATAAATGGCTTGGACTCCCGCGTTGTCTCAGCAATATCGGCATGTATGGAATTGGCACTCTGGAACTGCCTGTCACAAGCCTGGCTGAGGAGTACAAATGAACCAAGGTAAGACTGGACATGACCCTGACCGAATCCCAAGACTCCACAATACGAGCGGCTGCTCCCAGGAAGTGGACCCCAACTGAAGCTGTACAACAGGCAAAGTCATGCTCTCAGGCACGGGGACACAGTAGGTCAGGTCAAAGCAACATTTGGCCAGAGAAGAAAGCTTGTAGTAGTAGAGGAGGAATGATGTGACACTGTATGAAAACTATTTACATAAAAAGAAGTGAACATTCAACGTGAACATGAATGTTCTCTGTTTTTTCTTCCTCATCTTCAATTCAAATATCGCATGTTGTTCATGAAGGAGACCAAATGAAGAGGAACTTCACTTCTCTAAACATCCTTCACCTCTCTGCTCACAAAGACCTGACAAAAACGTAAGTTTATAAACTTTTAAATCACTTTTAATATCATATTCAAATATCATGAAGGATACTTTTTAAGAAGTGCATTTGTTCTGAAGTTGATCAAACAAACTATGTTACAGGGGAAAGAAAAAAAACATTGACTTTGATCAAGTTTTGAACATTTGAAAGCTCTCATGCAGTTTTTCTTCTGGGCATTATTACTGATCAAATAGTTTCCTTAAAGAGGTTGTAAACAAACTGAACTCAAGAATAAAAACATTTGTCTCTTTTCCTTGAGGCAGGCAGTCAAACTTCCTGTTTTTGATTTTATTATCATTTCATCTTCTACGTTTTAGTAATGAGCTACTTTACTTGAATTGAATGAAATGCAGAAAGATTTCAATTTCAACCTTCAAATGAGAAGCTGCACACCTTGAAGGCTTTTAGTTTTGTTGGGATCAGTTTAGTGAACTAAACTCTGTGTCACGGTAGTGCAAAAAACAGGAACTGGACCCAATCGTAGATATAATGAAAACTATTTAATTAAACAAAAAGGTAAACAAAAACTTACTTTCAAAAAGTTCAACAAAAGCCACAAAGATCAAAACAAAGGGAGCACGAGGAATCACGAAGACAGCTGTCTTCATATCTCACTGGCAGATCCTTCTCTGTTTCCACTGGTAATTTTGTGTCTGATGAAGTAAGCATCCCTTATGGAGTCCCTCAAGGGTCAATTCTTGGTCCACTACTGTTTAACCTGTATATGCTTCCAAGCAGGTTTTGAATAAGCTCCAGCTTGTTCAGAATGCTGCAGCCAGAATACTGACAAGAACCAAAAGGTTTGAACACATCACTCCTGTTTTAATCTCCCTTCACTGGCTCCCTATTAAGCAAAGAATTGATTTTAAAATACTTTTAACTGTCTTCAAATCCTTGAATGGGTTAGCCCCCTCCTACTTTACCGACATGCTCACTCAATACACACCGGACAGATCCCTGAGATCTTCAAATAAAGGACTCCTCACTGTCCCAAGAATTCACTCTAGATCAGCCTATGGTGCCTTCAGTCACTACGGCCCCATTCTCTGGAATTCCATACCACATGATATGAGGTCTGCTACAACAGTTTGTTCTTTTAAAAGCCAGCTAAAAACATATCTTTTTGCACAAGCTTTTAGTTAGGTTTTAATTCATTATTTTAGAATGTTAACTATGTATATTTTATTTTTTGTCTTAAACCTTTGTTTTATATATAATACCTTCTCATCTCATATGCTCTTACATTATGTCATTGTTGTGTATCTTTGTTATTTTTCTGTTTTAAAGCACATTGAGTCTACGCCTGTCGTATGAAATGTGCTATATAAATAAACTTCACTTGACTTAACTGACGAGCACAACATACAACACCGACATAGAACAATGAACTGACACCGAGGGGAAGAGACACAGGGGCCCTTTCCGAATTGCCACAGTTCAGTATGCAGTGCGTACTATTCAGTATGGAGTTTCAGTAGACTGAACTCTCGTGGTCATTCAGTATGCATTTTTTGTGTCCACCTCAGTATACTGAACATTTCAGCATGGATACTAACTTCCTGGTTTTATGAAGTATGGATCGGATGCATGCTTTCAGGAAATGAATTGTATTTTACCACCCACAATGCTGTGCGAAATTAACCATAAAACGTCACTTCACCTGCGCCTCCAAATCAAAACAAACGAGCATGGATTAATGTAATCAATGTTTAATCTAGAGTTAAAGTCCTCTTCTAAAATCGCTCTTTTTAATTAAGAACAGAAAATGTAACAAATGTCTGCATGATTATTAAACCTTTCCCCCTCTATTTAAATAATGATTTCCATATTTATGTTTGCGTCTTTATTGGTTTATCTTACTTTATATTCTGTATATTACTTTCTTTCCTGTATGTACTGTGTGTTATTTTATTATTTAATCTGTTTTTTACTTTATTTAAATTGTGATTTTGTTTTTGTTTACTGACTGTATATGTGCATTACTCTTCTTGAATAAAGCTAAAAAAAAAAAAAAAAAAACGAGGATGGAGGCGGCCGGTTCAGGTAACGCAAATGACAACAAATGACCACTTCCATCCTGAATGAATCAAATGAAGTAGGCACAAATATCTGCTTACTGTGCTGTCTACTGAATAGTAGGTACTAACAGTATACAGCACGGATAGTAGGTACTGTCTACTGTCTACTGCCTACTGACAGATTGTGTAGGCACTTTGCAATTCGGATGCAACCAGAGGCCCTTTCCGAATTGCCACAGTTCAGTATGCAGTGCGTACTATTCAGTAGGGAGTTTCAGTAGACTGAACTCTCGTGGTCATTCAGTAGGCATTTTTTGTGTCCACCTCAGTATACTGAACATTTCAGCATGGATACTAACTTCCGGGTTTTATGCAGTATGGATCGGATGCATGCTATCAGGAAATGAATTGTATTTTACCACCCACAATGCTGTGCGAAATTAACCATAAAACGTCACTTCACGTGCGCCTCCAAATCAAAACAAACGAGCATGGATTAATTTAATCAATTTTTAATTTAGAATTAGAGTCCCTTCTAAAATCGCTCCTTTTAATTAAGAACAGAAAATGTAACAAATGTCTGCATGATTATAAAACCTTTACCCCTCTATTTAAAGAATGATTTCCACATTTATGTATGCGTCTTTAATGGTTTATCTTACAATATATACTGTATGTACTTTCTTTCCTGTATACTGTGTGTTATTTTATTATTTAATCGGTTTTTAACTTTATTTACATTGTGATTTTGTTTTTTTTTACTGACTGTATATGTGCATTACTCTTCTTGAATAAAGATAAACAAAACAAAAAACGAGGATGGATGCGGCCGGTTCGGGTAACGCAAATGACGCCACTTCCATCCTGAATGAATCAAATGAAGTAGGCACAAATATCTGCCTACTGTGCGTGCCTACTGAATAGTAGGTACTAAAAGTATACAGCATGGATAGTAGGTACTGTCTACTGTCTACTGACAGATTGTGTAGGCACTTTGCAATTCGGATGCACCCAGAGACTAAATAGACACAGGGGTAATCAACACAGGTGAGACTAGTTACACAGGTGAAACTAACAAGACACAGGTGAGGACAATCAAGACAGGAGGTAAACACACAGAGGCAGGAATGAACACAAGACACACTGAGGACAACTACAAAGTAAATCATGAACACTGAAGACACACAGAAGTCAAGAATGTAACAAAACACAGAGAGACAAGAAGAAGAAATTACAAAATAAAACAGGAAACACTTAAGACTAAACAAAGGAAACAAGCAACACTTGGGGAAAGTTAGAACTAAAACAAGAATAAGAAATCAAAGCTCTGAAATACAAAACTAAAACAGACCAAATCATGACACTCTGGATCCAACCTTTTCCACATTGATGAAGATTGAAATATTTCAAGATATTTCTCCATCTGCAACTTCTGCAAAGATCACATTCAACAACAGCCTCAAAATGAAGTCTAAGTTTATTTGGAGCTAAATACACTAAACTGTAAATCTACATGTATTCTCCCCAGACTTTCTGCCTCTTCTGAAACACAAAGATGGCTGCAGCTCTGACTCTCCTCCTCATTGTCTGTCTGCTGCGAGGTGAGATGTTCACTTATATTTGTCAAATTGACTTTTTGTGTTGTTCATACAATTTACATCAAAGAACACGTAATGAGCTGAATTGTGTTCTGCTTTCTCTTAATGATATCATAATGTAGAGACTTGGTGTTACATTTACAACTTGAATGTAGAAAAAAAGCTGTGTGAAAATGATGAATCCTCTGAGTTTTACATGAAGACTATTTTATCTGTGAAAGCATACAGATCAGATTTTTAGAAACAGAGCCAACAATAAAATGTATCCTGACTTTATTTATTTGTTTGTTTATTTAACAGAGACACATGCAATGAACATTGCTTCATATTAATACAAAGTAGATGCCGTGCAGTCAGGTTTCTAGCTGCAGCTCATTTAGGATTAAAACAGAATCATTAGACTTAAAGAAATAAAGAAACAGTGATACTATACAAATATAGACATTATAAACTTCATATTTAAGAATTGTTTTGTAAGTGTATATTGTAATAAGGATTTGTTTCTTGTGTTTCAGGTGCCCTGTGTGGAGTGTTTGAGGTCTTTATGCCACAGACTATAGAGGTTCTGAAGGGATCCTGTGTGACAATCCCCTGCTCCTTTGACGTACAGGATCAATATAATGTCAACTTAGATAACACTTGTAAAGCATTATGGAGAGAAAATACGGTCACTGGCCCTGTTGTGTTTGATAGCAGAAATCCACAACAGAGTACAATCAAAGGACAATTGATCGGTGACCTAACAAAAAAAGACTGCACCACAACCCTGAATGACATGCAACCTCAAAACAGCAGAAAGTATTATTTTAGATTGGAATGTAACAATCGTCTGAAATTTAGTTTTTCTCAACAAATGACCATTTCAGTCAAAGGTAGGTTAAAAGTCAACTTATTAACAGTTCAGTCATGTAGTAGTTCTCTGACCTTATCATTGATTACTTTAAAATAAAGATAAATCAAACCTTTGATAGTAGAGAGAAATGACTGCTTATACATGTTTATGTACCTTCTGAACAGATGATCCACCCAGACCGACTCTGACTCCGCCCACACTGAAAGTGAAGGAGGGAACCTCAGTGAGTTTGACGTGCTCTGCTCCAGCTCCCTGTCTGTCTCTTCCTCCAAAGCTGACATGGAGCCCCGGCCTGGGTGAAGGTCAGGAGACCCTGCAGGAGAATCAGGACAAAACTAAAGTCCAGATCTCTGTGCTGAACTTCAACGCATCGCACCTCCATCACGGACAGGAAATCTCCTGTACTGCTGTCTACAGCAAACAAGATGGCAGCACTGAGTCATCTGTGAACACCAGTTTAACAGCTGATATTACATGTGAGTATGTTTGTTTTCTGATTAAGGAATTCAAACTTTAAAGTTTTAAATGCTCTCTCATCTACTTAAAATCTTGACTAAACCAAAGTAGGTGTGAAACAATAAACAATTTTCCAATCAGTGTTGACAGTAAATGACATCAATTTAATAAACAAACACCTCAGTGTGAGATACTTTTGGAGAAAACTGATTTTTTCGCTATAAGAGAATGCTGAGACTTAAAAGAAAAGACAAAAAGAGCTTTTATTAAACATTGCTGTTTTTTTTCATACTTTATATTTAACTATGATAAATATAAGTTTTAAATGTACATAAAAAACATAAAAAACACTGTAACAAACAATATTTTAAGAGCCAACAAGCAAGCAGAGGCTTCAAAACAGTCAGACAGTTTGGTGGAAGCAAAACTAGCGATCGACTTAGCTGTTGTTTTGGATAACTTGTGAAATTTTCCTGAGAAAGCTTATAATTTATTTGTCAAAATAACAAGTTTGTTCACTGTTCTCTTTTCAGATTCACCCAAAGGGACCACAGTGTCAGTCAGTCCCTCTGGTCCAGTACAAGAAGGCAGCTTTGTAAACCTGACCTGCAGAGCTAATGCCAACCCAGCTGTAAAGAACTACACCTGGTACAGAGCTGATGGAGGCCAGGAGACTCTCATGGGGACTGGACGTGTTTTAAACATCAAAGCTTCTAGGGAGAGTGGCCCTTTTTTCTGCCGGGCAGCAAATGAACTGGGAGCTGGACGATCCAACAACACACAGATAGATGTTCAGTGTATGTATCGTTTGAAACATTTGCATAAACGCAGGTAGGTCAGGCTTCTTTTGTGCAGTGTTCTACAAATGAGATAGGAATGTAAATAATCTTACTGTTAATAATGAACATCTTTAGTTTGTACAGATGTTTAAAGCAACTACACAGAGGATTTGAACATTTTCAACATTGAGCTTCACAACAATGCTTTACTGGAGCAAATATGGTCAAAGCTTATTTACCCTAAGACAACAGAAAAATCCCCCCAAAAATCAGTAACAGTACAAGTACCCCTAAAACTTGATATATTCTAGATTCATACTGAACCTTTAAAGGAGCTGTTTTGTCAGATGCACTGCAAAAAAAATGACGGCATAAGCATTTGACTCAAGATGATAACAACCTCTGGTTTTGAAAAATGAAACTGATGCAGAAGTGCAAAAAACAAATGTTTACGTATGTAAACAGTTTCATGAATGAAAGTGAACCTGTGACCTTGTGACAAATCTACCTCAGATCAGGAGCATCATACCAATGAAACACACCTGTGGATGTGACGTATCGACTGGGAAGTAAAGAACAATGCCAACTAAAGCAATACAAGCTGGGGATATGGGTGCACGACATATATTGCAGCGGGTGATGTCACGCCCACGGGTGTGATTAATTTAGTATAATGCTACTGATCCGAGGTAGATAGTGAAATAATGAAAAAAAACTACAGTTCCTCAAGTGTGCGCAGGAGGCTGGCTCCAACAGAGCCGGAAGTCCCATACACACCCCGTATTAAAATGTCAATTTTAACAGCAGAAGTTGTTTACAGCCTGGTACAAAAGTGGGTAGGCCAGTCCAGAGATGAGCTCCTACAACAGAGAAGGATGATTTTCCAATGAGTTCTATAATTAAATTAGAGGCGAGCAAATGTCAACTTTACCCCCAAATTGATTTTGTGCTG